>JAKOGI010000560.1:217500-520704 GCA_029747015.1 Carnegiea gigantea | reverse complement strand
TAATTTTACACATTTCAAATGCTTTTCATAGTTTTTACACCTTGCACATTCCTACAGAACTAGACTAAACTGAACTTACATTCTCACCATCCTAGACAACAGGGCCCAAATACTAAAGTACTATCATTGCTTTAAAGTTAGAATTAGACGTATCAAAGATCCTAAATTATTCTTATCACATTTGCAAAGAATTGAATTCATAGGCAAAGAGCAGATGGGACCTAGACATTTTCTCAGACACATAGTTACCAGTGAAAGAGCCATCGAAGAACCCAAATCATGCACTTTGTCTGCTAATCTACAAAGAACAACAAAGGTGGTAAAGCATCATCTTGATGAAAACCTCGAAAACAGAAGCCTGCTACTATTTACTATCCTCTCAACACTGAACGCTTGAGAGGGCTCATTCTTCTAAGAAGTTCACACTTCACATGCAACCTTGACTAAAGCATTTTCATTTTTCTCTACATCATCAATATCTTCTTCTGTCCAATATCATATGGAACTCCAAAGTACATCTAAACAGTGGAAGCGCTACCAGAATATAGTTAATTAAGCTCAATTAACCCCTAACATTTTGCTCCATTTAAGGGGTTTGTCGAGTTCCTTTCACCTGATATCTGCTTATTATCCCTCTTGCCCAGTCACCTTGTACTATCACATAGTACTATAAAAGAGAATCTTCCAGGCAAAAATACGGGTCATGTGTTTCCCTACACCACTATCACTTCTGAAGCTACATGAACAAATAAATCAACCTAGAGGAGAAAAGCTCGCTAATTTTTGGTTGAGTTTCATACCACACAAAGCTTCACAGCTACAACATACCTGCTTTGATCCTTTAGTGCCCTGGACATTTGCTCCTGCGCAGTCCGTTTCATCTCGTCGATAGTCATCTTAGAGGAACAAAATCATGGTTAGAGTTCATTGAATAATACAAAAACAATATGTGATAGTATATGCCTTTTTTTGGGGATAAAGAAATGTCACTCCTGTCACAATATGACCATCACAATTCCTGTTTTGCTTTGTCCCACAATGGCTGTGTAATCTACTATTAGAGATTTGTATGGGTCAATACATGTTCAAATAAGGGAATATACGGATCAGTAGTTACTGGTGATTGGTATTATCGATACATTAGGCATAAAACCTTTCATCAATTTAGAGAAGTGAATGAGAACAATCGTAGTAGGGGAGACAGAACGTTGAATTAAGCAAGCTGCACATAAGAGGAAGAAAAGATGTACTCCAAATTTAGCATCTAAAACACCCAGGGAAAAAAGGAAAGAAAGAAAGAAAAAGGGACATGTGTTACCCACACTGTTTGACCAAATATCAACTTCACAGGAAAAATACAAGCAAACTTATAACTACTAAGAGGACAAGGGGGGCAAAAAAAAAGTTCAGGGTCACAAACACCTCAGTGCTAGTCAAACCGACTTGTCTAATTTCAAGGGAATACACAGGAAAGGAAAGTCAGTAAGGGGAGAGGAAAAACCAGGAAATCAGAAATTCAAAAATATTTTCTACTATTAAAAGGGCAGTCATCTCAACTGAGCCCTTTCAAGCTAACTAAAAAAATTAAAAGAGACTATAATACCTGTACTGCTGCTGCAGTCTCCACAGCTAAAGTGTGACTAACAGCGGTGCTTTCAAAGAACTTTACCATCTGATCAACTGAATCTTTGAGATACTGTAATAAAAGTAACGGATATCATTAAATGGAGCAAAGATTTCGGAGTCAAAATTTCATAAAATAACCCATGTCAGAAATCAGCCTCACAGTCATGTAACATGGAGAAGCTTTGGCAACCAAACTCCAGTCAACATCCATACCAAGAGGCTTGTAAGCAAATGTACCAACTAGAGAATCCTCAGCAGCAGCACTCTGGCTCCACAGAATACAAATTTCAGATGTCAATATGAAAAACAAAACCCAGTGAACTGCATAAACTGCAGGAAGCAGAACTAGACCTCAGCTAAGAGTCCACTTGGGGATGACAGACGATAAGAACCCAACTTAAGATCAATTATTTTTGCTTCCGAATATAGGATTCCAGAACACTTAAGGCTCTCACAGGACAATTCAGCAAGACACTCATGGGCATCAATCAGCTTTGATGCATTACGTGTCATGTAGACCTCAAATGCAGTATGGATAACATCCTTTTTAGCATCACCATACTCCCCCTCTTCAACCTCTTTGTATCCTATGATTCTATTGAGTCGTTCCCAGTCTTCTTCGCTGAATTGTATTGTTTCAGCCTTACCCTGAGATGACTCGCTTCCCCTGACAGAGCAAAAATACTTGCAATTTAAGCAGACAGGGCTTACATTATGCAAAAATATAATGATCTGTCCTCAAGAGAAGGCAGAGAAGGACATAAGAAGCAAAGATCTACCATCCAAATGACCACCATGACTTTTTTTCCCTTTGTCTCCTCAAGTCTGATTCCATGGATTTCTCCACAAACCTATGAGCAACCATCCTGAACAGTGCAGAACGAAGAAATCAGAATTTATAGGACAAAACTGGAAGTACCACTTCAGCAGAAAAGAACAGACTGTATAAAACATTATTTAACTCTCATATCACTTTTATCGGTATTGTATCACGAAAATGTCACAGATGCTTTGCTGCATAACACAGAATTACAGAAGCAACCCATAATGATGCCGCAATCAACATGAACTCTGATATTTCCTCTGCCTTCAAATCTATACTTTACAGCTTCTAAAACTATGGTAACCTCAAACAAAGGGTCAAATCAAAAGGCAATCCACAGAGCAAGTGTTCTTGGGATAGCTTGGTTGTAGAAGGCCCCAGTGCAAGTCTGCAACTGATATTTTCCTTTTTCTCCCCACTTTTTTTGGTAGGATAACAGCATACATCATAAACTTCCTCTTACAGATTGCAAACAAGGCAGCAAAAACATCATAAATAATTATTAGAAGTCCCCTTTCTCCAGAAGAAGAAAGAACACTTTATTAGTCATAATCATAAACAGACAACAGTTTTTTCAGTCAATATCTGCGTGTGACCGGATCCGATTATACATTTTCATTCAATATTTGCACAATTCTTCCCTTTCCCACCAGTTTTCGCTCAGCAGTAAATGCAATTTCAGACGCCTCTTCAACATCAAAGGCCATTTCATATCAGATAGTCCAATATGCTAAAGTAGAGAAGTGTCGGAAAAGGGAACACTAAGTCACTCAAGAGGGAAAGGAATGCACAATAGTAGAGCAAAGGAAAGAAAACGAAAAAAATGCGGCGGACAGATTCCAAGCTTTGATATTAAGCCAGTGACTTTGCTCACCGGAAAGGAGAGGTTGAGAGGAAAATTGGGAAGGAAGAGGAAGAGAGTTGCTAGAAAGAAGCAGTACTGCGTACAGAGTGTGGACCTACGCAGAATTTTGAGGGTCAAGGTATTACTTATTAGGATTTTTCAAAATTCAAAAGTAAAGGGAAATTGTTCAGAAAAGTAACCAGATCGGATGGTAATTGGATCAGATGGATCCTCCCAAACCGATCAGGCTCGGATTGGGATTATGTTTTATTGGATTTGAATCGGATTATTTTTTTCGGATTTGAATTAGAAATTTTGCCTAGGATCAGATCGGATTTGTGTCAAATTCGGACTACACGGCCATCCCTAGTGTCACTACAGCTAGAATGTATAATGTTGTGCCCCTTTGCTTAATAAATCACATTAAAATGGCCACCTATCCAATTGCCCGAATACAAGCAAAGACAAAGCAAATTGGCTCACAGTTTTTAACACAATTTCTCACTAGTCAAGTAAATGCGACATACAAGCTTGTGATTCGACAGAGAGACGAAATTATGTGGCAATTTAACCAAAATAACATATGCTGACAACAGAAAATAGTGCCACAAAAGAAACTTTAGCTGCACCTGGATTCAACAGAAATGAGAGTGTGCTGACTCATAAACAAAAGAAATCAGGTGACTGCAGGCTTATACAAGCCCTTGATGACATAGGTTCTGACCAAAACAAGCCCAGCCTTCTGAGTTAGCCTTGGACATTTGATAATTGCTTCAGTATCATTTTTACTTACTGCTCTTAACAATTGAGATTAAATTCCAAATTGGCTTTTTTTATTTCAAACTTTATCATAAGAAAAGCGATTTCATCAAAGAAAATAATCCAGAGCCATAGAGCCCCACCTAGATATAGCTCTATGTAGGGCCTAATTCTTTTCATTGGTAAATCCCAACTCTTACCCCACCAAAAAAAAAAAAAAAAACAATTTTCAATCAGACCAATCTTTCCTAACTCTAGCTAACTTCTTCCAACTCTTACAAACTTCTTACAAAAAATATTGCCACTCATTTACATTTTTTACCAACATCTTCCAACTCTTACCAACTTCTACCAATTTCTTCCAATCTTTCCAAACCTTAATCAACTCCTACCAATCATTCTAAAAAACCACCAAGGCTCTCCAACTCTTACCAACTTTAACTAACTTCTACCAATTTCACTCATTTACTAACTCATATTTACCAACGAGAAGAAGATGACCATAGCAGCCTTACCCCTTAATCACATGATTCACATTAATCACAGCATTGCTAAGAGGCTAGTTACTCAGATCCAGGAATGTTTAGGTCATGGAATGAGACCAAAATCACAGTATGCTACCAAATTACCACACGGGATCCAGGGGTCGAGCAGCAAACAATTAGGGTCACAATCCATCATTTAAAAAAAAAAAAAATTTAAAAGGTCTAAATCAGCAGACTTTATCACCAAACTTATACCGGATATTGGAAGCCAATATGGTTATCTCACCGACAGACCATTTGCATAACGTATCAAGCAGTAACAAGGTTAAACCAATCAGTGTCTTGAGGTGGAAGGTTGTTGTGATCTTGTGAAATTCTTTTGGGTAGAGCTCAATGTATCTGGCCTTCCAAGTTTTATCTTGACAAAGAAACTTATTTCTCAAGCTTAGACTCAAAGAGTGGAATAAGGAAGTTTTTTTTTTTTTTTTTTTTGATCAGGAAAAGAATAAATATATTTCATTAACAAAAGGGTGGATGCAAAGATAGCATCCTACAAAATGCTATACACATCCCATAGGCACACTATCCACAATCTAAAAGATCAAGAAAAGAATAACAAAAGATCCCTTTGTCCCAAAAATAGAGAGACTTGATGAAATAATCTTTAAAACATTGAAACGGCGTCTCCACACCCTTAAAGACTCTCCTATTTCTTTCGCGCCAAATGCTCCAAAAAATTGTATGAGGAAATAATTTGGCATTCTTCTTCTTAGCTTTCCTACCAAAAAAGCCCTCCTAAGCAAAGAGATGATCTGAAATAGAATTGGACATAACCCAAGAAACTCCCAAGCAACTAAAGGCTAGATCCCAAAGAGCTCTTGCAAAAGGGCAATGAAGTCAGTCTTTGGCCACCTTGACTCTATGATGGCGTATTTGGTGGACAAGATTTAAGTTTTTTGATGAGAAGGAACAATCATTGTCCCTTTCTTTAGAGGACAGAATTGAAAGATTGCAATTGAAGAAGAAGCTTTCTGTGGTGCATAATTGGATCGACATCCTCTGGTGGCAAAGGGCTAAACAACATTGGATGGAGGATAGTGATTGCAACACCATATTTTTTTTCATAGGGTGGCAAATATTAGAAGAAAGTTCAATGCCATCCAGAACATTGTAGGGGATGGTGAACGGCACGTTGAAGATTCTTCTGTGAAAGGTGCTATGAAAAGCTTTATCACGAGAATTTTCCATCAAGGCAATTTCTAGAGGGTATTCCTACAATAATATCAGCTTAGAGGATGCCATGGAGCTTGGAAAAGATATTCCCACCATCAACGACTTAGGCGAGGAGAAAGCATCGGGGCTAGATGGTTATAATATTGCTTTATTCCAGCACTGTTGGAGTGTTGTCAATGGGGAAATGATGGGTTTATTTGCTGAATTTCACAAGAAAGGTCTGATTGAGAAAAGCTTGAATGCTATATTCATTAGCTTACTGCCTAAAGTAGCAGGGGAAGATGAAATTCAGACCTATTAGCATAGTGGGAAGTGTGTAAAAATTCTGGCTAGAGTACTTGCCTCAAGGTTGAGGAAAATCATCGGCAAAGTTGGCGGCCCCTATCAACATGCTTTAATAGCTGATCATGTGTCTTGGGACTTTCTTATGACTACTCTTGAGAGAATGGGCTTTCCTAGTAAGTGGAGGACGAGGGTGCATTTTGTATCTCTAACATTTGTTTCTCAATTTTGATTAATGGCGAAGTCAACAGGCTTTGGAGGTTTATTTGTAAAGGATGGGATAGATTTTTTCCTCATCCTTCTTTTGAGGTGGGCGCTGGCTCTACCATTTTGTTTTGGCTTGACCGCTAGTGTGAAGGTGCTCCTTTGAGGGACCTTTTCCCTTCTCTTTATACTCTTGCGGAGAATAGAGAAGCTACTGTGACTACATATTGTGATAATGTATCCAGGTCGTGCATTTGGTCACCTATTTTTATTCGTGATGCCTTAGTGGATGACGCCTCCCTTATAAGCTTGCTTATTAAGCTGAATGGGATTCTTATTGGGCAATCCTCTCCTGATTCAGTCAGATGGGATCTTAATCCTAAAGGGAGCTTTACGGGGAAGTCTTATTACATGAGGCTTGCCTCTGTGCCTTCTACAACATTGCATAGAATATGGGGAATCTCTTTTCCATGGAAGATCATTTGGAAATCTCTGGCTCCATTTAGAGTGTCTTTTTTTGTTTGGGAGGCTACCCATAATAGTATTTTGACTTACGATAATTTGCAAAAGAGGGTAAAGATCTTAGTGAACTGGTGCCCGTTATGCAAGGTTGCAGCAGAATCGGTGAACCACTTATTGCTTCATTGCCCTTTTGCAAGAACTCTTTGAGATCTAGCCTTTAGTTGCTTGGGAGTTTCATGGGTTTTGTCCAATTCTATTTCGGATCACCTTTATGCATGGGAGAGCTTTTTTGGTAGGAAAGCGAAAAAGAAGAATGCTAGATTTTTCTTTTTTTTGGGGGGGTAAGTAATCAAAGATGTATGTTAAAATGACACCAAGGAGATGTCACCCATGTACAAAAGGCGCACTACAAAAACATTATGCCTTTGAGCTCTCATCCATTATACAATCGATAAAAGCCCAAAAATTTAACTGTTTGTCACCACTAAGCCCCACACTCCAATTGTACAACAGCCTCAAAAAATAGAACTTGAAATCTTGAAATGACAAGATTTTGTCCTCAAAAATACGGCGATTCCTCTCCTTCCAAGTAGCCCACCAAATAGCTAAAGGAATCATATTCCGAACTCCAAGGACCCAGTTCTTCTTCATCCTTCTCCTCCAAGCCACCACCACATCTCTCACATTAGAAAGTTGAACCCAACTAATCCCCATAAGCGAGAGATATAAATCCCAAAGCGAAGAAACCCACCGACAATGTACAAGAAAATGATCCACACTTTTTTCCTCCTCCAAACACATGGAGCATCTACTTGGACCTCTAAAATTTCTTCTCTTAAGTATGTCGCCCGTGGGAATCTTGCCTAAGGTGGCTGCCCAAGCAAAGAAACACACTTTTGTGGGACTTTAGACTTTCAAATAGACTTGGCAGGAAAATCACAACCGTCCAAGTCTTCAAATTGTGTGGAACAAAAGCTCTTGACAGTAAAGAAACCCTTAAAGTTTAGTGGCCACAATCTCATCATTACCTTGGGACAGAACCTTTTTACCAACAAGTACGGCTAACAAATTACAAACACTATCCTCTTCCCAATCATTAAGACTCCTTACAAAAATCAAATCCCAATGGCTAACGTCACCATTCCAAGAAACAACTTCTTTAACCGCGGCATACTTTAGACGAGCCATCCTAAAAGGATCGGGAAAAAGATTTTTTAAAGGGCGATCCCCACACCAAACATCGTGGCAAAATAATGCCCTTGATCCATCCCTCACCTCAAAATGCACTAAAGAATGCTAGATTATTTCCTCATGCAATCTTTTGGAGCATTTGGTGCGAAAGAAATAGGAGAGTCTTTGAGGGTGTGGAGATGCCACTTCAATGTTTTAAAGATTATTTCATCAAGGCTCTCTATTTTTGGGACAAGGGGATCTTTTGTTACTCTTCTCTTGATCTCTTAGATTTTGTGGATACTGTGCATATGGGATGTGTATAGCTTTTTTGTAGGATGCTATCTTTGCATCCAGCCTTTTGTTAATGATATATATTTATTTTTTTCCTTATCAAAAAAAAACAGGCTTCTTGCCTAGTACAAGAGGATTGCAGCAAGGTGCTCCTTTATCTCCTTTGTTATTTATCTTGGTGATGGAGACTTTAAGTAGGTTGACAATTAAAGCAAATGAAGTGGGATTTTTAGAAGGTATCCATATTAATAGCTCTTGTTCAGAGGATGTTTTGATTTCCCACTTGCTCTTTGCTGATGATACTTTAATCTTTTGCAAGCCTGATGAAACTTGAAAGTCATCTGGGTTATCTGAGGTGTATCTTTGTGCTTTTTGAAGTGATGTTGGGGCTCAAAGTTAACTTATCTAAAAGAGTTTTCATTCCCGTTGGTGAGGTGCCAGAGCTTACTCACTTAGCTCACATCTTCAGTTGTGGTGTTGATGATCTTCCTTCTTCTTATCTTAGTCTCCCTCTAGGCACCACTTATAAGAGCAAAGCGGTATGAAACCAATGGTGGAGAGGTTTCGGAAGAGATGGGCAAGGTGGAAATCCACCCAACTGCTGTCTAGAGGAGGGAGATTGACTTCACTGAAGAGCACTCTTTGGAGTTTGCCAATCTATTTCATGTTCTTCTTTACCATTCCTGCTAGCATTGCTTGTCGATTAGAGAAAATCATGAGAGATTTTCTTTGGTCCAACAACGACTCTACCAATGGTCCTCATTGGGTCAACTGGGGGAAAGTTTGTTGTCCCTAGCAAAAGGGAGGGCTAGGAATTAGGCCTCTTCATGAAATGAATGATGCTCTCAAGACCAAATGTATTTGAAAGTTTGCTAAAGAGGAGCATGCACTATGGAGAAATATGATCACTTCCAAAAATGGGGTGGACAATTTAGGGTGTGGAGCAACAAGAGTTCTTAAGCCCATGGGATGGGTTGTTGGAAATATATCTTAGTGCGTTTGGAGCTCTTTACAACTTTGGTGCATTTTAAGGTTAGAAATAGCTCTGGGGTGTTACTTTGGCATGATGTTTGGTGTGGTGACCATCGACTCAATTTCCTATTCTTTTTAGAATGGCTCGTTTCAAAGATGGAATGGTGCAGGCAGTGATTTCTTGGAATGGCAATCAGAGCCAGTGGAACCTATCTCCTTTGAGAAGCCCTAACGATTGAGAAGAAGAAAGTGCTTGCAATCTTCTCGCTCAACTTACTCACATGAAGGTAGAGCCTCAAGGCAATGATGAGATTGTCTGGCATCAGAACCCTAAAGGGCCCTTCATAGTCAAGAGTTTTTGCAATACTCTTCATGATCAGTCGAGTTGCTCTGATTTTCCTGATTTTCTTGCAAATGCCATTTGGAGTTCAAAAGCTCCCCCGAAAGCTCCTTTTTGTTTTTTGGCTTGGCAGCCACTAAAGAAAAAATTCCCACAGACAACTTACTTAAAGGAAGAAATTTTCATGGGCCAAGTAGGTGCTCTACGTGCCTTAAGGAGGAAGACTCAGTCCACCACCTCCTTGTGCATTGCCATTGGGTCTCCTTGCTTGGCATTTTTCTCTCTCCTTGATGGGTGTTAAATGGGCGCAACCTTTGAAGTCAAAGACGCGTTGGTGGCTTAGCGAAGAAGGATCAAAAAGTGTTGGGCTTTAGGAATTTGGAATACGGCTATTTCATGGACTACTTGGAAGGAAAGGAACCGACAGATTTTTGAGGGCAAAGAAATTTCTTTTCAAGATTTCAAGCTCTACTTTCTGAGAACATTGTATAGTTGGAGTCACGTTCTAAATGGTGGTACTAATTTGACCTCTTTGGATTTTGTGGATGATATTATGCACGGAGCTTGAGGGCATGCTCTTTTTTTTAATTGCCCCTTTTGCACCTAGGCGACATTCCCTTGAGGTCTACTAATGCAACTCTTGATTACTCATAACAAGGGTAACAGGGTCAATATCCAAATCCAAAGGATATTCAGATGCACTTATAGTACAATCGCCTTTTTAAAAATATTTTTCCTTGCCTGCCTCAAACTTTTTGCATGCGTCATTACCTTCTCCTTTGGATTCAGATTAACAGTTACAGAACAGCACAGCAGAAGCAACAATGGCCCACAACCACAATCTAGGGCAATCAATTATTTCTGGGTTGCACTTCATAACAGGTTGTTAACTGAGGAGAGAGTTGCCATCTTATTCAAAAACAGACATCTCTCGATTTTGCCACAAAGAAGTTGAAACCTGCACACACCTGTTCTACCAATGTGATTTTGCACATGAAATTTTGGAACAATGTGCTGTGATGGCTGAGGGTCAAAGGCAGGATGTCATTGAACTATAAGGTCAAATGGCTTTCTAAAGCTATCTTTGGAGATCTGCCAAGGCTAGAACACTGAGGTTTGATTTTTGTGCTCAGTATGTGAAATCGGAAGAGGTAGACATGCAGTTAAGTTCCAGTACAAGACAGTTTCCGAACAGCCTAAAATATGCAGTATGCATCAGATCAAGTAGTTAGTGACGATGCTTTGAATTTCTAGACACGAGCAGCAGGGGTATCTGCAGTCCTGATACTCCCTGCCTGCATATGCCCAAGGGTGATAACATAAGCAACTGGCAAGAACAGTGCATCTCTTTTTTGCACTAATAAAATTAATTTCACATTGCTTAAAAAAAAGGCCAAAAGACAATTCAAATTAGAATCAAGCATATCTGACAATGTGAGACCCACATAAAGAAAAAAGTTCATTGACACAGTTTGCATAATAAATGCTATCATAACCAAGTTGAATACAACATCATGTCATGTTTAGGTCTATTCATTATAAGAAAATGTCATATTTAAGATCAGCACTAACAATACTACCTCCATTGGAGAATGAGATCAATATCAAGTTCACGATCTAACTCCTCAATTTCTTTGTCGTCATCAACCACAGCGCGAGTTGGATCAGACTTGAGCAGTGAAGCATACAAAGATATATACTTCTTCCTTAACTTTGCATACCTCAGCACCCGCTCCCACGATAACTTTCCACTGCACCACAAGTTCAAGTGTGATAGATCACATGCAAATCTAATTTATCTAAACGTATATAGTAACAAACAAAAATTCAGAAATTAGTAAGGCAGACACAGAAACAAAATTACACTTTTTTCCCCTTGGTGAAGAATAGTGATCACCGGATAGGGGAACAAAACAGAATTAGGGAAAAACTAACATCATCTCAATCTGGTAGCAAGCACAATGCCTTCAGATATCATCAACAGAAGAGCTAAAAGTCTGACCAGGAGAGACACTTTTCACATATTATCCATTGACAACTTTTGAAAGATACGAAAACTCACAGCATTGACGGCTGTAAGTTGTGGCATTCAAGAGTTTTAAGTAATTGTTGAATAAGGATCAAAAATCATGCACTGTTGAATTAAAATGCAAAAACGACCAGAGCATAGCGATTAAGTAATGTCAAGTGACATCATCAATGTGGTAAGCGCCTATACACCCCAAGATGAATCCACTGGGAACTTTTGTATAATGCCACCACCTCGTGTGAAGCCGCCAAGGAAGGGTTTGGGGCATGGACAACTTTCCGCCTCCCTTGAGAAACCACCTTGGGAATAAATGGAACATACAAACTTGTGATCAACCAAATACTGCAATGCCCTGATAGTCATTACTGATCAGAACTGGACCACAATGGAATTTCGGTCGATACCGAATGCTGATATCATATTTTCATGGGAGTAGCACACTAATATCTTATTTGGGAGCTGATCCAGCAGAACTAAGAGACAATTCTGGTTCTGGGAGGATTTGGATGAGTTCTAGCTGCCCCAACAGAAAGAAAACCTGGCTAAATGAACGGACTTCAATGGTCACAGAGGAACCAATGATGATTGTTATGTCAGATTTCACCCTTTGTTTGATCTGATCATAACAAACTCGCATTTCTAAAAGATAGGGTAGCATCTGATCTAGTTCTAAGAGTGCAGCACAAGACCACATATTATAACTTTCTTCTCGAAATGAAAGATAGATATATGTGTGAGGATTGCAAGATTATTCCTAAAGAAAGTTTGACGACCCAACATAAATTTCTGAATAAAGATGTAGAGATTAAGAGCAAGAAGAGAGAGGTACATTTAATTCCTGCCCCACAATTAAGTGGTGGTATACTGGTATGTACTACTAAAATTGCTGTGAAACTGTGTCAGTAGTATAAATAACGAGAGGCTTGGAACAAGAAGGTGACCCAAACCATATGTACAAAGCAGAAGGAAAACATATATGGACGCTAAGCTTGGAAAGCTCTAAGGATCTCGAAAGCAGGTAATAATAAACGAAGAGAAGCATGATGTTAGAATGACATGTCCAAGAAAAGGGTAAACGATAACAATCTGCATTACTAAAATTTACACTAAGGAAAAACCATCAACCTGCTAACAATACAAGATAGTGAGGAAGGAAACAAAAGAGAATAGTTAAGCAAACGCAGACGAACGGATACATGTGTTGTAACAAAAACTGGAGACACATGGAAGGAGAAACAGGAATTCAAGTTGGACAAGGTTAGAGAAAGCAAAACGAGAGACTTGCAACATCTAAGGTGCATGGAGGACAGGTTCTTGTGCAAGGAGCTAGCAACAAGGAGAGATGCAGCAATACTTTTATAGGGCTACAGTTCAAACAATATCTCAGCAGCTGTGATACCAAACTGATGTACAACTTGCACTCAGACTCTCAATTCAAACAAGCCACAATCTGTCAACCAATGGGGATACAGCTGCCTTCTATAGGTTCATATGTAACCTAGTTAGCTGCATTCAATAAAAGAAAAAAAAAATGAAAATAAATCTTCTAGTACATTCACCTAATAAGATGTCACAGTGCTTTCCTAAGTATTTAAATACTATATGAATTCTCTAAAAGATAAAGAAATACCAGAGTTTCCTTACCCCAGTAAAACAAGAAATCTAACAGACTTTAGAATCCTTATTTAAATTAAAAACAGTCAAATCATAATAATTTCCTACAAAATATGAATTGCCAATTTGATACACAGCTTTTCTGTTTTGCATTAGAAAGGAGCGCCTTTTGCTTGGGTGATAGAGACTTGTACAGACAATGATGCACAAGATCAGCAGAAAAGACGAGCGTTGGTAATTGCTGGACTACAAGTCATCTTGATTGAAGTCCTCAATGAATAGCTTCTATGAAACAAATAACAAAACTAAAGGACATTACTAGACCATAATGCATACGCCCAATGACCTCCACTGGCTGACATGCCCAATGACCTTCGCTGGCATGGCCTTAAGCCTATTTTATTTTAAATCAAGAATAATAGGACCTCCACTTAACAGCCTTACAGAAAGTCAGCTCTATAATTAAATGCAACACATCCAATGAAAAAAGTACAAAAGCATGGCCTTTCACCTGGCTTTCTTCAATTGATCAGACATAGCCTTGTAGGCATACTTCCACCAGGCCCTGGGATCAGATTTCACGGGAACAAGTGGACGGTAATGTGCATACTTTAGACGCTGATTAAAAGCAGCAAAATTGTCTGCTAACTTCAGCATATCTCTGTAGCAGTCCTGCACAATTGAAATAAGTACACAAGGACATGTGAACCACACAAATCAACTTGGAATTCAAGGAATTTGTAGCCATTAAATTATACCTTTGACAAACACACTGTCACATCATCCAACTCTATTTCTGCCTTCTGCAAAGGCTGACTGTTAGCAAGAGACTCATCTGGCCGCAGCTTTATGTACTTGGCTTTTCCAGATATTGGCTCCAAAATGTAACTATGCGGACGTACAAGACTTGTGGCCACTTTACTATCCTTTGTGCCAAACTTGAAAACCTGATAGTCAAGGGAGTTGTAGTTATGGAAGTTCAGGATTAACAAATAATAAAATACTGTGTATCCACAATTTCACACCTGAGACCATTCGTTTGGAAGCAAATGTTCCCACGGCTTGTCAAGATGCCAAGGTGATATACCAGAATCAAAATATAAAGCTAAGCGCTCCAGCTCCACAGACTATTCAAAAAGGAAGGCATATTATCAGAAGTGGAACCATAAGTAGAATACGAAACAATCTATGCAAAATCATCTGAAGAAAATTTCAGTCAATTCTCTTTGAAATTTTTGAAGATGCACCAACCTTCTGAATATGGTCTAGTGCTCCACCCGTCACAAAAGTTTCATTGCCATAGTCATCAACTGTAATAGCTGAAAGTTTGTCCAAGGTAACACCAACTGCAAATGGGTGTCCCAGATTGCTGAGGAAAAATAGCATGATAAAGTTTCTGTAGCGAAAAACACATTCCATGTACCACAAGCTCATTGCCGCATACCTTTCACTATCCTCGTATCTGATGTGAATGTTTGAGATGGAAAGTTTCAGGTTTCCTATAATAGTGCTGATCAATGATCCTAACCAAGATTTATTCTGGACAAGAAAAAAAAAAAGAAACAAGGCAAATTACTTGTTACGAAAAAAGGGTGCAAAGTACATTAACAGCATCAGAAGCAAGTTGTAGATGCTGATAACAGCATATACCACAAAATAGTCGTGACATACATGAAATAGACAAGATGCATGCATCATAGTGGACAAATGAAGAATGAAAATAACTTATCATAAAGCAAGGTCCAAGAAGGAAAAATGTAACATGACAAAACACCACCTACCTAAACAAGACAAGAACCCGCCCCCTAGAAGACTCAACTAGTAAGCAATCCAAAGAGCAACATGGAAGGGAAAATACTACAGAAATCATACTAAAATCTAGCCCTGTTTTTTTTTATAAGGAAAAGGTAATATATTAATATAGAAAGATCAGAAGCTCAGTTGCACAGTGAGCATCGTACAAAAGGCTATATACAACCTAAGTATAAACTATCCACACAATCTGCCAAATCAATAGAGGAAGAGCTAAACTTCCCATTCTTCCAAAAGTAGAGAATTTTGATGAAATTCTCTTTCAAACGTTGAAGAGGGGTTTCTACGTTTTCAAAAACTCTTCTGTTTCTCTCTCTCCACATACTCCAAATACTCCAAATACTAAAATCTAGCCCTTGATGCCAACTATACAAAGTTCTCCAAGAAAAGAGCTTGAAATCCTGAGACGATGCAGCTTTGCCTCAAAAATCCGTCAATACCTTTGCTTCAAACTTCCAAGTTGATGCAGTATCTCCTAAGCAATTTGGCGTCGCATCTCAGCATGCAAGTCATGAATATGCTGTGCAAATGTGGATAAAGGTTGTGACACTCGCACATCAGGTGGAAGGGGAATGACATCAACAAGGGTGCGAGGGGAGTAACCATGAACTCTTACCTGTGGACCGGTTGACTGCATTGTTATATACAAACTCAATAAGGAGTAAAGTCAAATCCCAAGTGCCTTGTTTCTCCCCCACAACACATCTAAGTGGCTCCCCAAGGCTGCAATTTACAACCTCTGTTTGCCCATCATGAAAGGCCGCAGAAAATTTCAGAGTAGTACCACACAATCTCCATAAGGTCTTGCAGAAGAAATACTTCACGAACTTAACATCCCATCAGGCACGACGGAAGTTGGAAGACCATGCAACCTAACCAACTCTCGGAAGACTAACTTAGAAAAACGCAAAGCATCATCAGTATTGTTACAGGAAATAAAATGGGTCATCTTAGAAAACCTATAGACCACAACCAAAATCAAATCAAGACCGTGACTCGACGAGATGTCTCAGGCAGACCTAGTACAAAATCCATACTACTTCTTTCCAAGGAACATGTGGGATAGGAAGAGGAGTGTAAAGTCCATATGCGACATAGAGACCCAATGCGATAGACATCTCCTTTGAAAGAGAGCCAGTAGAAGCGATCTACAACCAAAGCAATGGTACTAATCTTTACCCAAGTGGCCAGCTAACCCTCCGCAAGCAGTTCCCAAACTAAGAAGTCCCAAACTAGGAAGTCCCAGAATGATGTCTTAGGAATGCATGACTTAGACCCCTCGAAACAAGAAACCATCATGAATGATAGAGTCCACTTAGTGGTTGCGACTTGCGACTTCCCACCAAAAGGTCCGTCTAAATGAGAGAAAAGTCAAGACAAGAGGTATAAGCATCTTTGAGCTTGTCAAAACCAAAAACCCCAACCTACATTGTCTATAAAAGGCAACCAATACGACTGAGAGCATAAGGCAGCTCGTTCCCAACACCAGATTTGTGCTTAAGCACAAAGGAGTACTCACTAATATATCAACCCTCCTAGCATGCTTAGGATTGACATTAGACTAAAAATTCCAGTGCTTAAGGGTTTGATGGACCGATACACAACAAATTCATGAGGTAAAAGGTTAATACCTCCAATGGCGAAGGGACCAAAACAGAGCGTATAACTCTCTCTCATTGGTGATACACTTAATCCGCCAACATTCACTGAGCTTTTCACTACATAATGCTATAGGATGTCCTTCCTAGCTCAAGACTCCACCAGTGCCACACCTAGAGGCATCACAAGCAACCTCGAAAACCTTGCTAAAGTCAGGGTGCCACCATCCTACGGACTGGAGCAGATGCCATCCTATCCTTGATTTCCCTAAACATAGACGTTGCTTTAGAAGTCCACTTAAATGACCCTTCCTTTAGCCAGTCTGTTATGGGAGTCATAATAGAACTAAAGTTCCTAATGAATCTCCTGTCGAAAGATGCAAGGCCATGGAAACTCCTAGCCTCAGCGATAATCTTGGATACAGGACACTCCCTAATGGATTTCACTTTGTCAGGGTTAGCTCACATTCTTTGAGTAGACACAATGAACCCTAAAAAGAGAACCTAGGGTTGGAGGAAGACACACATCTTTAGATTAGCAAAAAGCTTTACCTCTCTAAGAATACAGAAAAGTTTCCTATCATGCTCAATGTGTTACTCTCGAGACTTGCTTCATATTAAGATGTCACCAAAATACACCACCAAGAATTTCCCTAAGAACGGCTGCAAAACATGAGTCATGAGTCTCATAAATGTGTT
The DNA here is from genome assembly GCA_029747015.1 of Carnegiea gigantea. NCBI lineage: Eukaryota > Viridiplantae > Streptophyta > Magnoliopsida > Caryophyllales > Cactaceae > Carnegiea > Carnegiea gigantea. Next base: position 503,458 of record JAKOGI010000560.1, on the reverse strand, counting down.
GTGAGCATTAGATAATCCAAACGGCATTACCATCCATTCAAATGGGCCATCTTGGATCTTCAGTTTTACATTCATCACCATACCTAATCAAAGGCCTACTGCAAACTAGAACCTGATGACGGCCACTGCTAAGGTCTATCTTAGAAAACCAGCTAGACACACCAAGACAATCAAGCATATGCTCTAACCTTCAACGAGGTATCTAGATTTCACAGTGATCTTGTTAATAGCTCTGGTATCAACACACATCCTCCAAGACCTATCTTTCTTAGGAGAAAGAAGGGCAGGAACTACACAAGGACTCAAGCTATAACCAACGAAGCCTTTAGGCAATAGATCCTCAACTTGTCCCAGCTCTCAAGAGGATTTAGCCTATAATGAAGAAGGTTAGGCAGTTGGGACCGGGGGACTACGTGACATACTATATGTATCTAAGGGAAGGTAACTCACCCAAGAGCTCATCAGGAACAATATCGGCAAAACTCCTCAAGCAACTCATCAATCTCATATAGGATTCCCGTAGAAGGGGAGACATAAGGGGGAGAGCTAGGGAAGGAAATATAGTTTGAGGGTAGCTCCCTAGCTAAGATTGTTAGATAGAACTTATTAGAGTTCCTTTCCTCAATCTCTCAAACGTTCTATGGTGAAGAAAGGAAATAGTTCCTCTAGGTGAAGTAGACACATCGATGGGAGAGGATGAGGTCGGGGAAGGTTTGGGAGTTGGGGAAGTTAAAAGCTCATTGGTTCAACATGGGTCAAGAGTGATGCTCTTATTCTGGTACCTAAAGGCATATGTGTTTTCCCTCTGGTACCTAAAGGCATATGTGTTTTCCCCCCCATGATGTGACACATTCAAATCATAAAGTCAAGAACGACCTAAGAGGATATGAGCAACGTCCATTGGAAGGAATCACATAAAATCTTATCATTGTAACCACCAATCTAGATAGTAACTTTACACCTATGAGTAACCCGTAACTGCCAGGTTGGTCTTGTTGACCCACGCTACTTTGAAAGGGTGGGGATGAGACCCTACCTTAAGGTGACATTGCTTTATGGCAGACTCACGACAACATTCATGGTGCTACCACCATCAAAACAAAACACACCCAAAAAAAAAAAAAAAAAAAACTACTAAAGATGAGTTCCATGATATGAATCCGGCTCTCCTAGTGTGGTACCTCCAAGACAACTTGTCGGAGTCAAATTCGTTTCCGATGGGGGAGAATGATGTAGGATCTCCTAGGTAGTTTTATGGCAGTGTCCATTCTAGGAAGCATAGGAGATTTCAAAATTTAGGATTCTCTTTTATAATAATAATCTTAGTCTTATTTTATTCCCTAGACTATTTTAGCTTTCATAATCATCGAAAATATTTTCTATCCTTCTTTTCAGTTGTAATATGATTCCTATATAAACCTCCATGCACACTGAAGAAAGGGAGACTTGAATGAATTAGATTCCAAATCTAATACTCCCAAAAATCCCGTCATTAGACGAGGTGTGGGGGGGCTGATGTAGCAGCTTTAGCTTTACCCTGAATTGCAAAATTACAAAGAGACAAGTTTCAATTAACCCTAAATTTAAAAACTGTAAACTACCTACTACTCCACAGAAACAAAGCATAGGAAATTTAGAGAACCATTTTGCTTTAATTCGTACAATCCAAGCTGAAAAATAGTCTACACTTGCCTTTTCTAGCTACAGATTTTGGACAAATTGACTGAATTAAATTGAATGGAGAACTATTTATGAGTGTTATCTTTTTTGGGTGTGAAATATTCGGTGTTGAAATTACTCTCAGAGCGTCCTACATCACAAACACTACACAAAATATCTAAAGAAATCAATTTCTAAACTCCAACAACCAAATTCTTCATCATTCTACTTCCCCACGCCACCACTCTCTTACGGTTAAACATAAGACCCAACTGGTCCAAATCAAGGAGGGGACAAATGCCAAAGCAAGAAGAGACATAACACCACCACCACCACCTCCTAGTGTGGTTCCCGCTTTCACGGGGTATGGGGAGATCCAGATGAAGGCAACCTTACCTCTACCGGAATCCTTACCCGTAGAGAGTCTGATTTCAAGAGACCCACAAAACAAGATTTTGTGAAAACATTTTATAGAAAAGGAGAGCCATAAACAATGCAAAAATAGGTGGTCAATGGATTCTCCTCCTGAAGCACATGAGGCACATAATTGCTACTTAAAATCCCTTCCTTAAAGCATATCATATGTAGGAATCTTTTCTTTAGTGGCTACCACATAAAAAAAGCAAGCTTTCATATTTAGACTTCCAAATGGCCTTCATGAAAAATACGGGAAGCTAAACCCTTAATAGACCACATTGCAACAACTCTTCACAGAAAAACAATTTGCTTAAGTTGTTATAGTCCTAGACAATCCCATCAATTTATTTAAAGGAAAAAAAAGGATTGGGCAGTGAGGTTGAGCCAATGGGCCCTACCTCGGCCACAATAGACCCATGAGGGAAGGGTTAGATGCCAACCTTACAATTCCTTAAATTTAGTTCCCCTGAGCTAGACCGTCCCATCGCTGACCTCACACACAATGTTCACATTAGCAAGTAAATCCAAGAACACTACAAAGGCCTCCCTTTTCCAAATCATTTGTGCAAACTCATGTTCCAATGACCTTAGTCACCATTTCAAGAAACGACTTTTTACACGATTGCCCTTTTTTCCCTTTTTCATAAGGAAAAGGTATTATATTCATATTGAGAGGCGCCACCTACAAGAGAGGATGCTAAAAAAATCCCACACAAGCTAATTACAACCCAAAAATACTCCACAAAATCAATTAAATCAATCGAAGAGAAACACAAAACCTCCTCCTCCCAAAAGAATAGGTCTTAAGCCCCTTGTCCGTCAACCACTCAATGAGGTTCCTTCCCCATCAAAAGCTCTTCTACATCTCTCCATCCATAACAACCAAAAGATGGCATGGGGAATGGCACATAAAACTTTATATTTGACCTTTCTACAAAAAACAACAAAAACCTGCATCAACAACTGATGTTCCACATAACTTGCCACCACCCATTGACAACCCAAACTCCTTAAAGCTAACTCCCACACGTTTCTAGGAATTTTGCAATAAACGAGTAAATAGTATGTGGTTTCCGAATCAACTTTGCACGTAGCACGTCTTAACCAATACTTTACCCCTCTTTGTAAACTATCACAAGTTAAGATCCTGCCTTGGAAGCTTCCCACCCACAAAAGGATATTTTCAAAGGGGTCAAAGCTTCCAAAAAATACTCCATGGAAATCCACAATCATAAAACGAAGAAGTTGTAATGCCAACAGGGAAAGAGAGGTGAAGGAAATAAGATTTAATAGTGAATTCACCACTGGCAGCTCATCTGACCATGTCAAGGGAGGAATCCTTCGCCAAAGCCCTGTCAAGCATGCTACAGAACTGCGCCACACTATCATCTTTTGGGAAGGCTTCGAGAACAAAGACATGGGACCAAACTCCCAATGAAGAGTTGTGCTCCAAATAATCAGAAACACAAGCACACATATGTGCTATAAGAGCAAAGTATGAAGGCAGCGATCCCTCAAACAAACCCCATCACAACACCCATTGTGCCAAAAATAAATCAAGGAACCATCACCCACCTCCAAAATAATCTGAGAGAAAGAAAGATCCCAACTTTTGGCAATCAGCTTCCAAATACCTACGCCATAAATGTCATTCTCCTTACTTAGGATTCACTCAACATTTAGCCCTAACCATAAGGCTCCGAAGCTCGTCTTTCTCATTCATAGGCCTCCATAACCATTTACCAAGAAATCCTCATTGAAGATTAGGTCTCCAATACCTAACCCATCTCTAGGAAAAATTTGCTTTACAATGTTCCATTACACTAAGTCATACTTAAAATCATCACCAAGAAAACCCCTTGGGAACCTCCTCTGAATGGTGGTTGTTTGCCATCGAGCAGGGAACAAGAAAAAAGCAAAAGAATGTAGGTTAGGATGCTAGAGAGATCACTATTAGTTAGACCAATCTTCCACCTATAGTGAGATACATGGTTTTCCAACCAAGAGTTTTTGTTCAAACATATCCATTACTGGTTCCCAAATGGACTTCGTTCTGAACTTGGCACCAAGGGGAAGTCCAGGATAAGATGGAGTGACTACAAACCACAACCCAAAATGCCTGCCAGTATATGAGCATTATCCACCTCCCCCTAGAGTTATTCTCAGCCTCAAAATGAACTACGGATTTTAACTAATCCAAATCCAGTAAAATAGATTGCCAATAACCTATCACAAGCATAAGGACTCTTCTTGTTAAACTGCACAACTAGCCATGACTTTCCAAAGAGCATCCTCTCACTTAGCAAAGCTCCAAAGCCACTTGAGCTAGGCCACTGATAACATCATTCATCATGCGAAGAGTTTTTATTCCCAGCCCTCCTCCTTGCTTGGATTGGATTCAGTGGAACAACAAAAACAATCCCACCAGACCCAATGGATACAACATGCTCCTGGGTCTTCCATGAATTGAAGTTAGGGACAATAAAGAGAGAATATTCGCTGTCTTCTTCATATGCCCATAAAATGCATTACTGCAAAGGAAAGCTCAAGACTCTAGCAAACAAAATGTGCTGACTTGTGATGCCAGAGAATATAAAGGATTAGAAATTCCCACCATGAGCTGCACCATATCCTATCTAGAAGGTTTCTTCTGACTTCGCACTTAGAATTTCCAGGACGAATATGCATCAACATCAAAGATGGACAAATCCAAACTTATAATATCAGGTAGGATAAAGGGATCATAAATTTAGGAAAAGATTGCTTTCTCAGCACAGTATTTTTCCCAGCACCAACATGATGTCATTCTCAAAGAATTGGCAGCAGGCCAAGGGACGAGGACAGAGAATAGACCTCTACATTCCGGCGAGCTCTAGGAAAGTCAAAATATATGAGTCCTGATTTCAAAACCAGAAAGACTTTCGAAAATATCACCAAGAAATTCTGAAAGTCCTCATCTGAAATATGAGATCCCAGAAAAGAGGACCTCTGCTGCTGCAAGATCTTGGGAGGTCAATACACAACCTTCCCTAACATGGGCTGCCAGAGGCAGTTTTTTAAACACCCATAGCACAGTAGCAATGAATGAAATTTTTCCAGCAGAAGTATTTCAACTAATTTGATAAATTTAGAATTTTTTTGGGGGATAAATCAAGACTTGTATTAAAAAGACACCAATGGGATGTCACCCATGTACAAAAGGGACAAATAAATTTGATAAATCTAGATATAATGCATTATGTAAAGAAGGTAAGCTACAAAGCATACAAAATGCAACTGACAGTCTACCACCAAAAGATTCCCGTCCAAATCCACCATGCCCATACATTAGAAGACACAGAGAGACAATTGTACATCTGAACCCATCTCTTGATTGGCAACCAACATTGAAAGGGGCCATCTAGCAAGATACTCATATTACCAATGCCTCCATCCACCTGAACACCAAGACACAGAAAGAAAAAGTAGGCTGCGAAGGACAGTTGTAGATATGCTCTTTTCCTGAGGTGTTCAGTTCAGTGGCCATTACATCACAGCACTTACTAAACAAATAGCAACAAATAGGCAGGTGATAACATACCACTTCTTCCGTCTTCAGGTGCTGTGCTCTTTCCAGTAACTTCATTTCCATATCCTGTTGAAACAATTGGAACAAACATTTTAAATTCATATTTTAACAACAAAAAGCCTGCAGAAGGAATTTCAATAATTAGTACCTTTATCCGGTTTCTCTTAGCTTCTTGTACAGCATCCTCGCTCCCTCCCTCGACCAGCGTAGCAGGCTCAGCTAATAAGAAAATTCGATCCAGATAAACCAAAACTGGATCTTGGCCAAGCCTGCTCCAGGGAATCTGAAAGTAAAATCAATCACTCATCTTTAAAAAGCTGAAATATCACAGTTAGAAATGTCACACACACACACACACACGCACACACACACACAGAGAGAGAGACAGAGAGTAAGGAATGGAATATATTATCAAATCCTCGACACAATTAGCTACTCGATTTTATTGCACAAATGGAACTTTATAGCCAAATATAAACAATAATAGCAGCCTGGATGTTAGCAACTATCTAGGGCACATAATAAAGAGGAAATATTCTTCAGGTAAGAGAGATCCTACTTCTATAAAAGATAAGTAATACGAGGGATTGCTGACGTCAAGACTAGGCAAGCCAAGTGGGAGAGCCCTATGCCCTTTTCTCGTCTCCTTGTGGCCCACAACTTCAAATGTTTCTAAAAGTTCTGCATACCATCCTTAGAATAACTGGGTATCCTCCATGTCAGCACCTATGCAATTAGACTATTAGAAAGTGTATGGGTGATTTGTGTACATAATTTGTTGGAAATTAGTTTGTAGGTTATTGTTCTGATCACTATTGGAAATTGGGTTAGTAGAAAAACATATATGAAGCTGATGGAAATGTTGGTGATGAAGATAGTATCAAGATAATGTGATGACGTTAATGGTATTATGATGGCTGCGACGGTGGTTGAGTGAATATATGAATTAAGTTCTTGAGAAAAGTAGAGTGGTAGAGAGGAATATCATGATCAAGCTTATTTCATTGATTCACAATGGTGCATGCTCTAGCCCACCACAAATATCTGGCTAAAATCTTCAGCTCTTATTCTTGCAAGGAAAGCCTGTAGCAATATCAAATAGTCACTGCTAACCTTGAGCTTGACTGATCCAAGGAATCCTGCTTTTACTTTGACCGGCAACTTAAGTGCATTAAGTGCCTCAGGCTTTAATTGCATGTTCGTTAGCTCTACATCACCTGTACAACAAAACAACAGATCAGAAAGTGCATTGGCCTTCAAAAGATCGCAAGGACACAAATACAAAGCAGTCAAGAAATCTAGCAATATATGATTCTGCAGGTGTACAAAGAGAAGTTAACTTTTGTTACTTATTCACAAACATGGGCAATTTTCACATAAATGATGAATCCCTGCAGCAGCTTCTTGCTGCCTTGCCGCTAAGGGTGTAGTCGAGCCAAGCCGAGCCTGAGCCTGAGCCTGAGCCTGAGAAGCTTAGCTCATGAGCTTGTATTTGAGCTCAATCTCGGCTTGTGGCTCGCCGAGGTCGGCAAAATCAAGCTCGAGCTTGGCTCGCCCAAGGGTCGTGAAAAGCTCGAGCCCGAGTTCGGCTCATCATATGCAGACCGGCTCATTACGTTTCTTCGAGGCGCTTTTTGTTAGGCGTAAATTCACTATTTTTTTCTAGTTAGTAATGTGATAATTTACATACTAACTACAACAACCAATAAAACAAATGGTGTAAAACTTAACAAAGCCTTCGACAGTTAAACACAAACCATTAGCCCTCCTACAACTAAAACAATTATCAAATACGAATCATGAGCTACTAACCATTAACAATCACAACTTACAAGGGTATAAATTTGTAATCTATCAATTTTCGAATTTTCACTAATGTAAATGACTATAATCAATAATAACACAAAAGGTTCGCTATAGTAGGTGGATAATGGAGTTCTTTACATAAGAAGTCCATAGTAATGAATTATGCTATAAATTACATAACTTTTTTTTTTGGGGGGGGTAAGTAATCAAGAGGTATATTGTAAGGACACCAAAGGGATGTCACCCATTTACAAAAGGGGCAAACACAAAAACATTATGCCCTTAAGCTCTCATCCATAATGCAATCGACAAAAGCCAAAAAATTTAAATTTTTGTTACCACACAGCCCTACACTCCAACTATACAACAACCTCAAAAAATAAAACTTAAAATCTTGAAACGACAAGGCTTTTTCATCAAAGATACGACGATTTCTCTCCTTCCACGTAGTCCACCAAATAGCCAAAGGCACCATGTTCCAAACTCCTAGGACCCAACTCTTCTTCATCCTTCTCCTCCAAGCTACTACCACATCTCTAACATTAGAAGGTTGAACCCAACTAATCCCCATGAGAGAGAGAGCTAAATCCCAAAGTGCGGAAACCCATCGACAGTGTACAAGAAGATGATCCGCGGTTTCTTCCTCCTCCAACCACAAAGAGCATCTACTTGGACCTCTAAAATTTCTTCTTTTAAGCATGTTATCAGTCGGGATCTTTCCTATGGTGGCTGCCCACGCAAAGAAACACACTTTTGTGGGAGTTTTAGACTTCCAAATGGACTTAGCCGCAAAATCATAACCATCCAAGGCATCAGAATGTGTGGAACAAAAACTCTTGATGCTAAAGGATCCCTTAGAGTTAAGTGCTACACAATCTCATCCTTTCCTTGCGACAGAACCTCTTTGCCAGCAAGTACTGCTAATAAATCACAAAACCGGTCCTCTTCCCAATCATTGAGATTCCTCACAAAAGTCAAGTTCCAATGGCTAATGTCCCCATTCCAAGAAACAACTTCTTGGACCGTGGCATACTTCAGACGAGCCATCCTAAAAAGATCTGGAAATAGAGTTTTTAAAGGCCGCTCCCCACACCACACATCATGCCAGAATAACACCCTTGAGCCATCCTTCACCTCAAAATGCACTAAAGATTTGAACCGCCCAAGACCTGATAAGATAGATTTTCAACAACCAACACCGTGGGCATAAGAACTCTTCTTACTCCACCAACCCATCTCATCCACCCAATATTTTGCCTTGATCATGTTTCTCCACATAGCATCATCCTCCTTTGCAAACCTCCACAACATTTGGTCTTCAAAGTATCGTTCATAACACGGAGAGGTCTCATGCCAAGTCCTCCCTCTTGCTTAGGACGACACACATCGTTCCAATTAACCCAATGGAGGCCATTACCATTATCAATAGAATTCCAAAGAAAATCTCTCATGATTTTCTCTAACCGATTAGCAATGCTAGCTGGGATGGTGAATAAAGACATGAAGTAGATAGGTAAGCTACTCAAAGTGCTCTTCAAAAGAATCAGTCTGCCCCCTCTGGACAAAAGCTTAGACTTCCAACCTGCCAATTTTTTATGGAACCTCTCAATCACTGAAAAATATTTCAAATGCTCAAGGCTCCTCTACGGTCATCTGTTTGGATCAGTTGCATACATTTGACTTGTTTAGGTCTGTTTGCTAGGCTCACTTGCTTAGGCTCGTTAGCTCATTCGTTCGTTCGGCTCAGTACTACTTCGCTCATGTAGGCTTGGCGAGCTTACAAGCTTAAATATTAGAAGCTCAAGCTCGGATCGGATAACTAACCAAGCATAGCTCGGCCCAACTCGGACTTGGGCTCGGCTCAGCTACACCCCTACTTGCCAAGTGCATCACAAGAAAGTATCCAACTCAACAGGCATTCAATAATGTCAATTCCCAGAAACATGCAAGCCTTACATGAAGGCCAACAAGGTGACCACAGTCACTCAGCCAGAGACTGAGGCGCAAAACATCGAAAAGAAAAAGGAGATTAGAATGTGTGAATGCAGGTCCATGAAAGCAACCTCAGCACCTAATTTTAAAGTCAAATAAAACGACACTATAGCTCACAAGAAGATAAAGGATACGATGAGATAAAATTCTCAAGGAAAGAAATGAGCCAGAGACAACAATCTGCTTCAGCCAGCAGATGTTAAAAGATTAACCTCACGGACCATCATAGAGGAAAAGGAAGGCCTATGCAATATTAGGTTGAGATCATCAGACAGGATTTGGCCCATCTGTGAGCAGCCCAGCTTGATAGAAGTTTTAAAAGTCCCAGTATAACGTTTCAAACTTAGCAAGGCTCTATTTCTTTTTTAACTATTCGTTATTACTGGTAAAGTCTTTGGAAGTGTTTTGAATCCTTCCTATGCCTTTATGCCTCCTCCGCACCACTGTACCTCCCCCCCACCCCCCAAAAAAACCCCAATAAAACCTTTCTATTTGTTCTGGTCATATATTTATTTAATTATAGCGCCTGTTAGCCATGTCTTTACTTTCTCAAAGCATTTTCAGAACTTCTTTTGAGAGTCTCTTAGAAGGAACTTATTTGCTAGTAGCGGGAAGGTTGTTACACCTTGTTCCCTAGTCTGCCTCGAAGAGAAGCTGTCGTTGTTTGGTTGCTGGAACAGTCTTCACAGTTAAGTCTTATTTTTATGCTAAGATTCCTAAGTTGTACTGAGTTTCATTATTTCTCCAAATTTAATTGATAGTGAACAGCAAGTCAACTTGCAATGGACTGCCATGAAAAGTGCACAAATAATGCTCCAATTAGTAGTACTTTCCACCATAAAGTGCAATAGGTCAATACGAAAACTAAATGTTCTGCATTTTGCAAGAGCTCACTTTGTGTACCGTATGTCATAGTCTCACCCAAAACTCCAAACATCACATCCTGACTCTAAGACACATTCTGTCTCAGTTCCTACCTCCACACTCACATTATTAGACTGAAGAGTGAAAACTAAAAAATATTTTTTTTCTTTTTTTTTTTTTGACAAGCATTATAAGTTAATTTGCCTGGACAATGATTTGATTTTTGAATGTCTTTTGCTGCCACTGAAGTTATTTTTAGTCCTGAATTCAAAAGGTTCGGCAAATTCTAGAAGCAAACTTTGTGCCTCATACAATAGAGCCTCCCTTGTAAATAAAATCACCCAAAATCTGTCAGATCTTAACGCACACTCCGTGCATAATTGAAACACCATGCACAGGATATAGAGTATGTTCTTTATCGGTATAAGATACATTGTGAACTGTAAGGAAATATAAGGAGTTGTAAGAAGTTGTAAGAAAGATGTAAGAAGTTGTACGAAGATGTAAGGAGTTATAAGAAGATGTAAGAAGCTACAAGGATAGATGTAAGGAATTGTTGAATTATTAAAAAGTTGTATACTATAATTTTTAAATATGTATGTATAATTATTGGTCTTTAATGTATGAATTATGAAAAAAATGATTTCAAGAATATAAATTACATGTATCACTAATATTTATGAAATAAATTTTATAACATCACTAAACAAATTATATTTTAACATCACAGAAAAAATTTATTTTCTGCAATATTGTTTTGGATAATAAAAAATAATATTGAAATAACATAATTAATGAAAATAAACCTTTAAACAAGTCAATTAAATATCAATAAGATAAATTCAAACTGACAAATATGTAAAACCAAATATGTTCCACACTTGAGGTGATTTTTTGGGATTAACATTAGTTTCACTCCCTGTAAGCAAATTAAAAAAACAACAATTTTCTCAACAAAATTGAATAGAACCCTAAAAATGAAATCCTATTTGAATTAAACATTTTGGAACTAAATTCAATCTAATATTCAATTATACGATGATAGCAACCAAATTATCATAAATAAACTTATGGATGAAATAGCTAAAATGTTTTCGTCACCTATAGTTTGACTATGTTTCACACCAAAACTCAAACATAAATGTGATTTTTGTATTATAATTTTAAAATATGTTGACTTATTTTCTCTATAATGTCATATATGCTTCATGTTGAAACTCAAATATTAATTCACATCGTTCATTTCTGTTTTTATGTTTATAACAATATTACATTCATAAAAAAATAGAAGATTTTTCATATTGGTAGTATATAAAAAACATATACATATTTGTAAAAATAGAAGGAAAAAATAGATGATAACTTGCATGTTACAAAAAATATATAAGGAGATTTAAGAAGATGTAAAGAGATGTAAAGAGACGTAAGGAGCAGTAAGTTGTAAGCTAAATCCTCCCAATCGTAGAAAAGAACAGGGCAGAGTGTGCCACCATAACTGATCAAAAACAAATCCTAATACACAGTGACATTTCCAAAATAAGTATTTAGGCACGAGCAGAAGACAATGGCACCTAATCACATAAACTACTCTGGCCATATGGCAGTAAAACAGCTCGCAGGATCCCCGCCCCCCAAAAAGAAAAAAGTATACAGTAAAATGTCACTTGTATGAACAACTTAAACTTTGAATTACTTGGTGGAAACAACATAAACTAGCTCAATTATGCACTCTACTTGCTTCAAAGTACACACAAGCTTCAATTCAATTAGTCGAACCAACAGCAATACCTAAAAATGGAAGTTTCCCTGACTAATTCAAGTTCGAAACGACCAATCAATCAAACTTCTGAACATCAAAACCTCACAGAAACACCAATTCTGATCAAAATGAAAGCGATGAAAAATAACAGTAATCAAAGAGAACGAACCCTTCAAGAAACTGATTCTTAGAGCTTCTTTGCTGAGGCCTCTGACATAGTTCCCCAAATACCTCTGGAGCAGGTTCGCTACTTGTTCTTCCAACATCTTCTCCTTGATCTTCGATCAAATTCGTTAAACCTAGCACAATCCAAACCCTAAATTCCTCCCGCATGAAGCTAGAACAATTCCGACTGTAACTGCCGCACGCAAAATTGATCACACTCGAAGGAAACCACGGGAGGAGAGAGAAAGTGCGAGAGAGACAGAGACATTCGCAGATTAGAGGACACGTTTGGCAAGTTCTACTCCTTTTTATTTATTTATTACGCATATTTATGCTTTATATTTATACTTGTAACAGTATCATTATTACTAATAATTTTGAAAGAAAACAATTATATTATATATTTTTAAAAATTGAGAGATGGTCACATAGAAGAATCTTTCGGCATAAAAAGGCGGTGCCCTTTTGAGAGAGATAGAGAGAGACCTGAGAGAGAGACAGAGAGAGAGAGAGAGTAAGACAAAAAAAAAAGAAATGATAATACGAGTAAGAAAAAAGATGAAGGGAGCAATGGGGGATCTTTCTTCGCCAGCAAGGGAGCGTAGGTCACGTGCTGGACATGTGATGGAGGCTTGCTCAAGTGCTGGCAATCTTGGCATCATTAAATAGTGCCACGTTATCAAAATTTGTGAAATCGTCGACTGTTATTGGCAAATTATTATGTAGATATGTGTATACATGCCCTCACATGGTCACATATAATCTGTATATATTTCCTTGAAGTGTATTTATCATATATTCAATTTTTAATACATAATTACTTAATTATGTTATATGGGAGTACTTACTCTTGCGTGTATAATATATACTTTGACTGTTATTATATGCGGTATGTTCACATCAACCAAAAAAAAAAAATTGATGAGGCATCAATCTAATTTTCCCTCCCTCTGCATATTCTACTTCAGCCTTTAGATGAGGCATGTCAAAAGAATCCTTGACATCCTAAACAGAATACAAAAATTGGTTAACTATGAAAATTATAATAAACAAAATAGCCTATTGAAATCACGTTATCTACAAGCAGCCATGTTCACAGAGGTAAGATTGTCTACGTCTTGATCTCTCCAGACTACGCAAAAACGCGACCCACAATGAGAATTGTTATTGTTGTTGTTGTCGGACAAAGACAAGCACATAATGATCCATGTGATTATTGGATAGAACTTCCAAATGCTTTATTAATTGTATCAGTTGTTACTTGTTAGCCATGTATTACATTTGTCTTTGAGTATTTGTTTGTTATGAAAATCATTATTAATTTGTAGCTTAATTTGACCTGAACATAAGATACATACATGCACCTATTCACTTTTTGTATACTGGTTACTTTACTTGAATCACGCCATTTTTAAAACTTAATGTCGTGTTAGCCGGGCTATTTCTTTTTCTTTTTTTGGGTAGTTTGAAAATCGCAAAATTCGAATGTTTGGTATGAATGTTCCAAACCTTTTTGGCTAACTATTTAAGTTACATATATCAGCTAGAAGCATCACTATCATAGAAGACTTTCTTCCCCGCAGGGGATTTCTTCCAATAGCTTGCGCTACAGCATTGGTGTGATTTGTTTTGAACATAATTCATGGGTAGAAAAATAATACTCAATTGTCATTATTAATCAATTTTCGCTTTGGTTCTGAGTTTCTGACACATAACATAGCAATTTAAAATATTATGTAATTGATAATTAGTACCTTAAGAATTAAGAGATGATTAATTTAATCTTTTTCTAATTTTAATAAGAAATCGTAGAGATTATATTATCTTCCAAAAATGGGATACTTTTATAATTTCACTATTTTTGTGGGTCCTTTTTTTTAACAAGCCACGTTGATATTAACATATAACAAAGATCCATGTAATTATTGGTTAGAACATCTCGATATTTTACTAATTGGTTGTCTGCTCTATATTACGATAGTCTGTAAGTATTTCTGTTTGTCATCAAAACGGTTGCTAATTTGTACCTTAATTTGACCTAGATATGTGACACATGCACTATTAGCATTTTACATGCTTAGTTATTTTACTTTGAATTGCCCCATTTTTAAAACTTAATGATATATTAGCAATGACCTTTTCCTGTTTTGGTAGTTTGAAAATGGTAAAATATGAATGTTTGGTGTGTATATTCCGAACTTTTTAGTTGGCTTACATATTTCAATCAAGAAACATCTGCATTTGTTGTGATTCGTTTTAACCTATCTCATGGGTAGAAAATCAATATTGTAGTGTTTTTTTTTTTTTTTTGGTAGTAATTAACACTTTGGTATTTTGATGTATAGCAGTTTAAAAGTTTCTGGAAAAAATAATTTAACACCTCGGAATTCATTAGAGCACACGCAATAATTTAACACCTTGGAAAAAAAAAAAATCATTCCCAGGCATGCCCGGTAATTGTCCTAACTCGCTTGAAGTTATTAGAGCATTCCCAGTGTGAGTTCCAGATTTTGGAACTCTGCCTTGCCACATCAGCAAAAATTTCAATTTTTTGGAACTCGAATTCTATCACTTCTCCAACTCATGGAACTCCAATTATAATCATCCAATAAAAATATTTACTATGGACCCACCTTCTAATACACAACTTATTTTTTAATCATTTAAAAATTATATATTTACTAAAAAAAGGGCAAAAATATATATATATATATATTCAAAAAATCACAAAAGGACAAAAAATGGAGGAATGGGGGGAGGAACGCCTGTGCAAGGCAACACGCGTTCCCCACGCGTTTCCTTCCGGCTGCCAGGCAACACACTGACACGCACGGGCCCCCCTGGCCACACGCGCGCCTTGCGCTGCCAGTGCTCTTGGAGCACACGCAATGTGCTCGCGAGGTAAAAGGGAGAGAGAAATGAGGTGAAGTGAGGGGCTTTCAGTGGTGACTGCCTCATGGCCCATCGCTTGCGGGAGGTTCGGAGCTAGCTCGTGAGAGCTTTTTTATTTTTTTAAAATATTTTTTTATTCTAAAAATAAAGTTGTGTGTTATAGAGTGGATTCATATGTATTATTTTATTCGATAAGCCGAAGTTATGAGTCTTCCGTTGCAGGAGGAAAACTTAGAAGCCGAAAAATTGGCTCATGGGATGTTGTAGAATAACTAGGCCCCTACTGGTGAGCAAAAACACTGACCCATCATTGAAAATGCTCTTCCTGACCATATGTAAGACGCATTCACTTCTTGCACAACCCCAGAAAACATTTGTTAACGTAAATCCAAAAGATATTGTGGGGTTTGGGTACTTGATTTCTTTTCAGTGCCACCTAGCAAAGAAGACCGATTAGATCTTCGATCTAAATAAGACGCAGCTATTGGATACTGATACTTTGCCTAGAAATTAGTCGTCGACCGCACATCTGTCACACACTTGAGAACGTAGGCCTCTGTGTGATTTGAATTTTGCATGTGTACAGCCCAGGATGCAGTCTCTGTCCCAAGCCAAGATCAAACGCTGAAAATACTCCAGGATACAAGGACATCTATTAGAGATCCTCCATCGCCACAAAAGGAACAGCAAAGAAATTTAAATCAACAGCTGAAAAACCTGGCATCACATTAGCTACAAAACTTCTTTACATTAATGTACATAGTACTGTATATGAAGAATTAATGGCGGCATTTACACTCACAAACCCAGCTTTTTGGGTCTCAGGTAAGTTGAAGAACCCTGTTTTAGCCCTGGCATGGATATCTTTTGCTGCTCTTTAGCTCTCTTTCTTCTTTCCTTTTCCCTGCTTATTCTCTCAGCCTCTGCTTGCTCTCTCCTCAGATTCTCCATCTCCTCCTCCATGGCGGTTTTTTCTTCCTTCTGTTTCTTCTTATGCTCCAACAGTGAAACATCCGACTCCTTGACTGAGAAAAACATGGGTCCCAGTTCCGCTAGCCACTGGGGCTCCACAGCGGTGACACACTGCATGTACTCCTTGGTAGTCAAGAGCAGTTCATGGTAAACCACATACTCCGGTGTGTAACCTAACCCATAGAGGGCACTGCTAGGATGCAAATGACACGGCATACCATTCCTCGTGTTAACGTACTCACCAATTCCCTTCTGCTTTGCGGAGTTATGAAAATATGCTGAACAGATTGCCTTTCTAACGACATCCCAGTCTGGGGTTGATGTCAAAGTTATTTTCAATTGTTTGAGAATATCCAAAAGCTGAGATCTCACCTCCCGGGCCTTCCTTAAAGCCTTGACTTGCAGAAAATGATCATTACACCAATCTCCTCGGTAATCATTGCTTTTCCATTGCTGGTACACATTGAGGAGGGTCAAGTGGTCTGACTCAGGTACAAAGAACTTCTCCCTAGCAGCATCACTCTCCTCTTCCCGATCTTTAGGACGGAAAAATACAGTTGGAACCGAGAGCATGGACACTACAGTTAAGACCTCATCAATGCACCCGAGTTGCTCACCCATCAGGAGCATCTTTGCCAGAGGCGGGTCTAATGGGAATTCCACCATTTTCCAACCAAGTTCAGTCAGGCTGCCAACATTGTTGAGCGCACCTAATACCCAAAGCTGGTACATGGAGTTGAGGATGTTCTCCTGTGGAGGTGGGTCCATGAAATCAAAGTCTAACAAGTTCTCAATCTTGAGAGACTTAAGGAGCAAGACCACATTACCCAGGTTGGTCCTCTGAATCTCAGGGACAGGAGCAGGGAGCATCTCATTCAGATATGCGCTCTCTGTGTAAAGTCGGTAGCAAGTGCCAGGGCCAGTTCTACCAGCACGTCCAGCACGCTGGTCCGCAGCAGCACGACTCACAGGGAATACTTGAAGAGCATCCATACCCATCCTCGGGTTATAAACCTTCATTTTACCATAACCAGTGTCAATCACATAAAAGATTCCATCAACCGTCAGAGATGTCTCCGCAATGTTGGTGGCTACAATACACTTTCTTGCGCCATCTTCAGCTTTCTGGAATATTTTCGCCTGCAAATCAGCCGGGAGTTGGGAGTATATGGGAAGTATAAGGAGTTTGGCGACTGCCTTCTGAGTAGAAGCAATCAACTGCTCCATACGTTCAGCAAGGGCATAACATGCAGCCTCAATCTCATCTTGCCCAGTCATGAAAATCAAAATGTCCCCTGGTGGAGAGGTTATGTGAATAGTCATCGCTTGTTTAACAGCAGCTTCCACATAATCTTCACATGGAGTTTTGCTGTACAAGATATTCACCGGAAACGTCCTTCCCGGAATATGAAAAATTGGGACACTGAAACAGTAAAAATGGAAGAGAAAATCAGCTGAAGCATGAGGACAGGCTAAATGAAATTTTCCATAACAATAGAATGAACCATTTTTCCACTGCAGGTATGATCATTTTTAGTTTTTTGATAGAAGGTTGCAGTTATTATCATGAAAAGCCACAAATTCACCAGTTTTAGTCAAACGGGAAAAAATCTATCACTTCCCAAAAAAGTGGGTCATTGATTTTTGGCTTTTGGCCCCGCATTTTCGATCATAGATCTAAAAAAGAGCCAGTATTTATTTACAAACATAAGGTAACAGTGCTACAGCCTTGTTTGACTTGGCAGCATAGTAGCGCATCTCACCAGAAAAAACCAGAATCTACGCCATTTATGATTGCAATTGCGACTAACTAGCACAGTAATGTAATAAATATGTCATTTAACATAGATGAAGCCATTCCATACTCCTGAACACTCGTCTCTTCAATATCCAGATTAAGCATTTTCCATCTCAAAAGATCACGTGTGTTTTGAATATTGGAAATGTTATTGTCACTCTCCATTTATTGTCACTCTCCATCCATCACTAAAGCATATATTTTCCTGTAAATTTTCCTTTTTTTACGCATAAGTTATTCTCTTCTAGTTAACCTCAGCCTTTCCTCTCTTCTCTGCCAAAGGAACAAAGCAAATATCAGTATTATCCATTACCTTCCAAAAAAATTTGAGAATTTTTGTGCATTTAAAGTTGCTGATGTGACAATCAATTTGAAGTCCCGACGTTGTGCAACCACCTTCTTCAGTATCCCGAAGAGCACATCTGTGCTAAGAGACCTCTCATGTGCCTCATCCATTACAATAACACTGCAATAAATGATACGAGCCTCACATTAGCAAATTAGACCCACTTTCTAGATGCTGCACATAACGCTGCAGCTACATATATCACATCTTTCAGAACTCTTACCGATACTTGTCAAGTTCAGGGTCTTTCAGCGTTTCACGCAAAAGTACTCCATCCGTCATGTACTGCAAAGTAAAAAGAAAAGAGTCAACAAATTTTATTCTCTGAGCACAACCCAAAAACAATGCCTAGGGTGGATCTCACTATGAGGCAAATTAAATACATATGTAGGCAGCCTACCGCAAGAGCACAAGGGAAAAGATAAGAGAGATTGTTTGCAAGATAATATGACTAAGACTATAGAGAAGTTAACACGATCAATCACACATGATCAATACTTTAAAAATTCTCAGCATAGCAAAAAAAGAATCGCGCAGTCAAAAGTAGCATCATGGGAAACATGAACTTCAAGAAAATAGAACTTGGAAGACTTTCAAACTATCCCAGACAGCAAGAGCGAATGGCAGGAATACAAACCTTGATTATAGTGTTGGGTCCAGTTACATCCTCAAAACGGATAGCGTAACCGACTTTGTCTCCAAGCTCAGTATCCATCTCTTCACTGACTCTTTTTGCAACACTCATAGCGGCAACACGCCTAGGTTGCGTGCATCCAACAACACCATATGAAGTGTAACCATCTTCATGCAGGTACTGTCAACAATATCAATTCATTAGACTTACACAGATGAGAGCCTAGCCTTCTACATTATCTATCTGCACCATCAAATTCACAACCTAAAAGGTACTCCTAGCAAAGTTTTCAACCTGAAGTTTGGCATCCCTAATGTCCCCAATGTTAATACTAGTTTTTCCGCCCTCTGCGGGTATGGAACATAATGGCTAGGGTTTGTTCACTTTGCGTCAATTTTTTGGCCACGAATATAATGAACAAAAGTAAACTCTCACAAAATTGTCCTACACCTTTTTTGTGTAGTACGTGGTCAACGGGTTTTAAACTAGGGTCCAGGGTTGCGCTACCACACCCTCCCCCCCGGGGCTCAGGCGGGACCACGGATGCGAAAAGCAGTTTCAACCGCGATTGCGGTTTCGGTCACAACACGCAAAAATAGCTCTAATGCGGCAAATGCATTGCAGTAGGCGCAGCACGAAAAGGCAGTTCACTCAACTTCAAAACCTTTCCCATGCGGCCGTTTGGTCGCATATTGGCCACATTTTGAATGCATGGCCAGGACTCCAGTACTTATTCAGGGGAGCATGAGAGATATAAAAGAAAGCCATCCACAAACCTGTGTCAGCTGAGTCGTCTTTCCTGAACCAGTTTCACCAACGACCACGATCACTTGATTCTCACGAATTACCTGCCATACAGTAAAATAAAGATCAGAGCCAAGTCTTCAGTACCAATACCAACCAGACAATAGTAACACTAATATAATTAAGGAACTCTATTCCAGAGATGAGTTAGTAAAAATGCGTTAATGCATTAAGCCAACACCGGCCCCTGGGGAAGCAAGAAAAATGCCAACCACAGACCAGTAAACTCATATACAACATACTTGTTAATACAAATGCTTCAGCCAGTTAAAACAATGTTTACTTGCTCTCTCTTTGTTTCTCTGGTTGTGCGGGAGGGATTGCCCAATTCAAAAAAACTTACAACCAATTGTCCCAAGTCGGAGTTTCTACTTGTATCTTAACATTAACAAAATGGTCTACAATCAGGGTGATCTCCCAGTTGGCAAGCTACAGTCAAACATTTTCTCAGCATAGTATGCACTCCTACTCTCTATTTAGTCTTTCCAACAATGAAACAAGGAAAACGGAAAACGCACAAGGAATCAAGGATACCAGCATTGTAGAAGCAGGCGGACGTTAGGGCCTACATATTTGATTTTTTTTAAAAAAAAGTAACAAGCGTGATAGCTACAGTGAATTTTCAAGGATGTGAAATAACATAATTACCTGCAGCAACTCATCTCGTACAGAATATATTGGAAGATACTGCCTTTGCTGAGCTAGGGTCTTTGTTTTTGCAAAATCACTCACTGCCTCGTCCTTTTTTAAATGTTGTGCGAATTTTGCTTCTTCTTTGAAATCAATTTCCCCGTGCTCACCAACTACAGCTTTATCAGCATCAATCTGAAAATTGAACAGAACATCAAAAGTAAGAACTCCAATGAAATGACGAGGGCAAAAACAACCCAAAAAAAGCCATTTATTCTTATTGCTAGGCACAAAACCTGTTCTGCTGTCTTCTGAACACCAAGGATATCCCCTAGTTTTGAACCAGCAAGCTCCCAAAATCGTTGCCGTGATTTATTCATGCTTTGCTTTTCACGAATTTCCCTAACCAAAGCAGACCCTTTACGAGATATTATAGCCATATCCGATGTCGGATCTTTCAGTGGCATTACTGGATCTGCCTGCTTTGTAAAAACCACTCTACCATCCAAGAACGGAGGCTTTGTATCTGTATCAAAGGCAAACAAGATTTAGTTCAAGCTACCAGTCCAACCAATCTTAGCACTCAGCAGCTCAGCTAGCAACTGAACTGAGATGTCCAGACTCTTGGATTCTTTTTTGTTTTTTTTTGGGGGGGGGGGGCTCCTTCCTTAGGTTTCTAATTTTTGGCTTCTTTTTTCCCGGGGGTGGAGGGGTATACTGTCAAAGTTTCCTTACCATGAACCAGAAGAATAACTTTGTTCTCTTCCTCATTGTCAAATTCCGTTTGGACTTCAGTACCTCGGACAGCTCCAGATCTTAAAAGCTGACGATCCTCCCATTGCTGTTTGTCAGCACTCATCTGCGAATATCTCTTGCTCTGAGCACGTGACATCATGCTTCCATCACTCCTCATCTGCAAAGCATATTCCACAAATTTTTATAAGTTTACCAGACAAAAGTCGCATCTTCAGAAAAGACCACAACTTAGTAAACGATAGGGCCTAAAAATCATCACAGGATACTCTATTGTTTTGGGAAATAAGAAACAGAGACTACCAAAATGAAAGCCGCAAATGACAGACAATAAGCTTTTAGACAGGTCTCAAACATACCAGTCGTTTTGCCAGTTCAACTTCTTTTTTCTGGAACGAAGCTTCATCGCCAAGATAAAATGACGAGCTGTCAGCATCATAAGTTGCACTGCCTTCCTCTCTGTCATACCTTTACACATAAAAGGCTGAACATCAAAATGATCACACAGCCAAATACCATGTTCTTTCTTAAACAACAATAGGCACGGCACAACACAACATAAGAAAACAATTATACCAGGCCAGTATACTATCTCAAACAAAAGATTGTCCAGAAGAAACCACATTAAAGCACGAGTAAACTACAAAAAGTAATATAAAGTAATATAAAAACTGACGATGATGGGGAAGAAATCCCAAAGGATCCACTTACCATGAACGGTCTGAATTGTATTCCATTTCAATGCGCATGCTTTCAGTAATCTCAGGATTGTGTTCTACAGCAACGGAACTTTTATCAGCATCCATGTCCTGACACAAAAAGAAAAGGTACATAAAGTGCCAATAAAAACCAGACAAAATATAAACTAAGGCATATAAAGAATTTCTCAAATAAATCTAGAGCAAAAGAAATTCCAATAGATTTTCATTTCAAACAAAGTCCTTAAATAACATACCTCAGATCCTCGTGAATCACTTGTAGACAATCTTCGTTGATTTGATCTTGGGACATACCGCAAACTTGAAGATCTTACAGACGATCCAGAAGCTCGGATAGGAACAGGGGATGGGGCTATCTGATCCCAAGGAGAGGCGGCAGACCCTAGAGCAGGTTTTAAAGCCAATGTCAATCCAAACCCCCCAAAAAAAAAAAGAGGACTGTATAACAGAACAGACAGTACTTGCTGAGGGAAATATTTACCAGAGCGTGGTGTTTGCCAAGGGGAAACCAATCTGACATCAGGTGATGCCCCAACCAACATTGGGGATGGAGACCGATGATAGTGCCTGCTAGAACTACGGCTACCATCCCGGCGCGGAGTATCCTCCCACTCCCATCTGCCATCATCCCAATCTGATCTGCCTATTAAGAACAGTAGACGAACAAATCAAATCAGTTATCTATTGATTGATACTCCTGACAGAAGTTTTACACACAATCATGCTGATAAATAGATCAATGCTCTCTGGTTACAAAAAAGCTGTCCTATTGAAGACGCAACAAACAAAAAATCAGCATATAATGCACTAAATACCACAATAGTTGTATCTTTTTTTTTAAAAAAAAGGATAATGAAAGGTCATTCCCTCCCGCACACGTGTCGGGAGAAAGAACAGGATGAACAAGGAAATCTTTAGAATATAAATCTCTTTTTCGTAGTTAGGAATAGTAATGGCATTAATTAGAGTGTTTAGCATCCAATACACTGTTTACCATTAAGAAATGTCTTTATGCATTTATTGTCACATTACATCCACGGTTACTTATTGACCTGAGTACAGAAATGCATCTTTAAGCTACCTTTATATGCGAAATAAACAATACTAATACAAAAGGCAAGTATCAAGGCAAACAAAATACGAACTATAGTCTGAAAATCAAATTTGCCTTTCAGTGACCATTTCTTCTTTTGCCTTCAAGAATCTCCTGAAGACAATAATTTAATGGTAGGCTAATCTATACCAAGGGAACTAAAAATATATCCTCCATAATCAAATATAAATATGTATTTTCTTCAAAATCCTTCTTCCTCAATTTCTTTTTTAGTACAAGAGCAGCAAAGAGTAGCAGCAGTCATATTGCATTCTGTGGTTTCATCCATACTGAAGATTCATTAAAAAAACAGGTGTGCATGACATGCATCAGTTTTCCCTTGAATCATTTAATTTCCAAAAGTGAGTTACGATCAAAAAAATGTACGGTTGAAGAAAGATAAACTTACCAGGTGTTCTTCCAGATCCCTCATATCTGCTTCTTTTTCTTCCGTATTCTCCATCATAATCTCTCTCAGAGCGTCCACCTTTGTAATCTCTCTTATATGTTCCACGATCTGAACCACGACTACACTCTTTGCTATCATCCCTATATCTCTCAGACCTTCCACGGCTCCGCTCTTCACTATCAACCCCATCTCTCTCATATCTTCCACTGTGACTAGGTGTTCCCCTCCTAGTCTCATTTCTCAAGTCATCTCGGAAGCTCATTCTGTCACCACGGTTTTCATCCCGGTCATATCTTGAACAGACTTCAGGACGTGTGCTTTCGCTGGAGTGATGCCTACCAATGCTACCACTTGCTTCAGCAACTTGAGTTACAGTGCTCTCTGCATGTCACATATAACAACACACATTAGTTAGACATCCATGCAAGCCTGATCGGAACATTCTGCAGGTGACACAGACACCCCAAAACATGCTTGAACATAGGAGAGGAACATGTTTTACGAGTCCAGGTGTAGAAGACAAGAAGCTCATTGCTAACGGCACCTAAAAGAGAAATCTGACCCCCTTAAATTTTGGGAACATCATACTTAATAAACATCCTAGCAAGCAATAGAAAAGGGTTGCAAAGAGATGGTTCATGGTCAAGAAAGAAGCCAATAAAAGGACTACCTGGCTGAGAAGCTTCGCTCACACCACCATCACGATATCTCCTGCTGGGGCGTCTTTGGTCACTTTTATGTACAGTTGTCCCATCTTCATCCATATCACTAACAGTTGACTTCTCCTCTTCATCAAGAGAAGCCGCAACTGACGTAACTCCTTCTCTCGGAACCTTGAACACACCATCAACTTTTGCTGCACTCCGTTTCGCAAGAGCAAGGGCATCTAATCCTGAGCAAATATTCAAGGCACGTTTCAGAACCACAGTACACAGACCTCACATGTGATGGGCCATGACATGTCTTATTATGAACAATACAAGCATCTAACCTAAAACCAAACACAAAAATATGCAATCACTTCACCTTGTTATGAAGACAAAAACCATTATCCACCTAATTGAAGATTCGCTGCCAACAATAACATTTTAATGGTGCAGAAAGCAATTAAATAATCCTGCAGTTGGGCATATGTTAGGAGCCTCTTACTGCCTACTGCTTACATAAGTCTAATATTCTTCCTTCTCTACTACAACGAAGCTACAAAATTCTAGAGTCTCATGGAAGCCTGTCACTGCTGCAGATTAACAAATCGTACAAAGTTTCTTCCCCATTCTTATGCAATTAAAAAATTATAGAAACCAATAATAAGTTGTTAAGACCAAAGTACAGAGCTTAAGTGAAAACAGACAGAGATGGAAGTGAATATGAAATATTCCCACAGACAGATGATGAGATTGAAGCCAAGAGGAGCAGCCAAAAAAGCTAAGCGATGTCTTCCTTGAGCTCCTCCCATCCCACCAAATCAATAGAACGCAAACTTGAGACCAGTTCAAGACATGACTCAGATCTAGCCAAAATTCATGATAAGCAACTTCCACATATTACTGCACGAGCAATAACCAGCTACTTCTCACGAATGGAGAATGCCCACCAGAATTAAGTTCCACAATAAAGGAAGGACACTAAACCCCTTGACCCATACACCATTCACAGCCCGAAACAGGAAGAGGAAATAAGGAACAAAGTGTGAAACTGATAACCGTAGACTTAGTGATGTAAACAATCGCAACTACTACTACATTAATTATTGGAATGAATATGTTGGTTTTCAAGGAAGAAAATCCAATGACTCACCGAGACGAGACTTCTCTGGACGTCTATAAACAACACGATCTTTTCCCGTAACATATAATCCTCCACCACTTGGTTGTTCTGCTTCCATGGTTACAACTGTGCTGTCAATGTTTATTGGTGCAACATCATGCTTCTGAAAGATAGAATACAAACAATGTCAAAAAGACGGAATATTTTTGGTCACACCTGAATAATAACATAAAATTAAAGCCATTCCAAGAAGGCAAAAAAACCGCTTCCAGGCATAAGCAGTTTGCTATTTCTAAATATATTTCATTTCCCTAAAATCAATAATGCTTTGCATGGAGGATTTTGCTTCTGCATTCTTATTTTTTATCTCAAACAGTTCACACATCAATTTAGACCCCTTTGTTGCTCCATCATGCCACCAGAAAAGGCAGACAAGCCACACTTTTGAAACAACCAAGGAGATAATTCATCATATCCCGCCCGCCCCCCCCCCCCAAAAATTGGTGCTTAGAATTATGGGCATAGTATATGGAGGTTCATCCACAAAGGATGGGGAAGATTTTTCATTATTTTTCCTTCAAGGCTGGTGTCGGTTCTTCTATTTTGTTTTGGCACGACCGTTGGTGTAAGGAGGGCCCTCTGCGAGATAGCTTCCCCTCTCTTTATGTGCTTACGGCGAATAGAGATGCTACTATTGCAGATTTTTGCCACCGTGAGCCTAGCACTATTGTGTGGTCTCCTGTTTTCATCTGTGATGCTTTGGTGGATGACTCTATCCTTGCCACCTTTCTCAGTAAGTTGAGTGAGATTTCATTTCATGACTCACCTGATGCGGTTACTTGGGATCTCAACCCTAAAGGTTTTTTCACTGTTAAATCTTATTATATAAAGCTCCTCTCTAATTCTACCTCCACTATGGAGTCTAGATTTTTGGGGCGGTTCCATTGGAAAATCATTTGGAAGAGGTTGGCTCCCTTGAAGGTGTCAGTTTTTGTGTGGGAAGCTTCGCATGGGAGTATTTTGACATGTGATAATTTACAAAAGAAGAGAATTATTTTGGTGAACAGATGTTCTATGTGCAAAGTCGATTTGGAGTCTCCTGATCGCCTACTACTACATTGCCAATTTGCAAGGGCTCTATGGGAGTTATCCTTTAGTGGCTTGGGAGTCTCCTGAGTTATCTCGGATTCTGTGAGGAATCATCTTTTGGCTTGGGAAGGTGCTTTTGGTAGGAAAGTTAAAGAGAGAAGCGTCTTATTGATCCCACATGCGATTTTTTGGGCTATTTGGCGAGAGAGAAATAAAAAAGTCTTTGAAGGAGAGGAGACGTCCCTTCAACGAATCAAAGATATTCTTATCAAGACTCTTTTTTTCTGGGATAGTGGGAACTTTTGTGACTCTTCTTTTGATGGAATTGATTCTGTGGATAGGTTCCATCTAGGGTGTACATAATCCTTTTGTAGGATGCTTGTTTGCAACCATCCCTTTGTACATTATTCAGTTTAATATATTTTACTCTTTTTCCCTATCTAAAAAAAAAAGTTTGACATATGATTTTTCTCACAAGTAATTTTTCTAGGGAAAAAATCACCACAATCAACTAAACCCCCAAAGAACATACAAATGCTCAAAAGCGAGAACTGGGGAAGACAGGGCTTGTGTAAATGTGCATGTGCATATCTGTTTAATTTTTAAGGCAAAATTGAAGGAATGGTACTAAGACATCCAATCCGAAAAGCAGGGAGAAAACGCAGCAACAAACTTAACCGCTAATTAAGAGCAAGAAGAGTGGCATATACCAAAACAATTGAAGAGATACCAAAACAATTGAGGAGACCACGAATATTACCTCCATTTTTGGAAAACCACGTATCGTCTCCAACGCAAGTATTTAGCAATATGACTGAAGAAAACTGCAGTCATCAAAGACAACGGATCAGCCAAAACAGAAATGTTGATGACAACAGAGTAAAGAGCATTTACAATGAATAATGGCAAGGCCAATTCTAAGCTCCAATCAAGTAATCTATTGAGCACTGTTCTGACAATGGTTCATTTGGGGGAGGAGGGGATTGCTTCTATTCACAGTTTCTTCAGTGATAATTCAATCAGATACTATGCAAATCAAAGTTTAAAGTACTTCTGGATAGGCCCCGCTGACTCCAACAATGTATACAAGTATAAAGTTAGTTAAAGCTACCAGCATCTACTTCATGGTATTCGAATGCCAGCTAGCAAGGCTTGGCTTAGGTAGACATTACTTCAACTGTCATCAATATGTCGGTCTCCTCAACCAACCAAAAACAGATATACGCCTCCAGGAGGCAGTGGGGGCTCTAGACTTTTATATTAGGGTTATCCACCTAAGAATATTCGGGCAGTATGCCAAGAATAGTGACAACAAAGAATTCAATTTTCACAACACAGCAAAGAATTCAATTTCCCAACAAGAAGCCAACAACAAAATGCATTGCCAATGTACCATATTTTGTAGGGGTGAGGGGCATGGATTCAATTCAATTTCACACTAATTCTCGGCACAACAAAGAGCCAGTGCTCAATTTTCATTTTTTTGACCAATTTGATGCTTAAGTATCATCGTTATGACTAAGTAACAAGTAATTCAAGCCCCCAAAAAATTCTTCAAGCAAGTAACCCTAAGAGAAGAGACTCCCTCTTTCTTTCAACGTTGCCGCTGTTTGCTGTCTTCTCAATCAAATTCATCAAGTCTCCAATTGAATTTTAATCTGAACTTCAAATCTGTTGCTAATCCAGAAGTTCACTCGATCTAAATTCTATCTTTTCATAATCTTTTTTAGGCTTTTAGTGGCTAGATGACATCTATGTTTTAGATACTTGTCCGATTTTTGTTCTGTACTTTGGGCAAGTATCCAAGATTGAAATCTCAAACCAGGAAGTCAGAAACCCTAACCTGTGTGTATGTGGTCCAGGCTGGCGTAAGCGTGAGTGCGAGGCTGTCACGTTGTGGCAGCACCGTGATAGCGTGGACTTCCGGCGATGGGCAACGACTACTCGGTGTTTGAGACGGATGAGAGTCCACGATGGAGATGAAGATAGCGAAGGCGAGCTGGGGTGGGCGTGTGAGAATTGAGAGGCAGAGAAGGACAAGCAACGAGGATTGATGAAAGCGTGGCTGAAGGAAAATATGTTATGGCTGAAGCTCCTTAGTTTACGTGGGCCGGTCCACTTCACTTGAGGGTTTTTTTGGGGCTTTCTTGGGACATCCACCCATAATTTTTTTAAACGTCTCAAGTAAATCTATTGGACATTTTTTTGAGGCCTTCTCCTTATCCTATGGGCCCCAAAGGTTCCCACTAATACTATACTTAGGCACACAGGCTGCCTCCACCTTTGTAGAACACCTAGTAAAGTCATTATTAACAATTCAAATAAACTTCAAATTACATTAAGTCTCCACTAAATTGTCCTACACTTCTGGCATTGTAGATTATACATCATCAATACCTTTCAAATCTAGGATTCAAGGAAAACAGTGCCTCTACAATACAGTTGCAAGGGCAAGCCTATGTACATTTAACCATCACCTTCTCCAACCCCCCTCCCAAAAAAAAACACAACCCAAAAAAAAACCTCAAGTAATGATTTTTGGAGAATTTAGACTTGTTCTGTCATTTGGCATGCTAAGGCTTACGATGCCTGCATCAGTCGGGTTAAGGCACAAGATTTTGCAATAATCAACCTGTTCATTGCATTTTTAGTATTGTTGGACCATACTTCCTTAGGTTTAAAAGGCGTGAGGTGCACTTTTACGCTAAAATACTTTTAAAACAATCCTAAAGCACAGTTTTGACAAATAAGCTAAACAATGGTGTCAAAGAAATTAGACAACAACAATACTTTCTTACAGGGTCTACAGACTTTGAAGAGACTGAATGATTACCAAGTGGGTTAGAATCTTCCATTTAAATTCAATATTCAACAACCAAGTCCCAACACAAGGGTCACAACTCACTGATTCAACATTTCAACCAAAATAAAACAAAATTTAAAGTAATTAGCAATTCATCTGGACAACATACAACCCCCTCCCCAAAAAATAATCAAAGCCCTGAAGTTGTGCTACTATTTGCATATCAACTCGAGGCCCCCCCCAAAAAAGGAAACAACCATTTACTGGTACGGTAACACGCAGAGAGAGAGGGAGAAAGAAAATGAGAGAGAAGAAGGCGAAAACCACGACCATATCCAACAGACATGGCTGTCCAATAAGAACAAAGGAGAAGCAAGAACAGTGTCGAAGAGTACTACAAACCACAGTCAGGGCCAAAATCATAGAAGAAGAAGGGGAAAGAAAAAACTTGAAGCAGAGAAGGATAAGTCAGAGATTCGTACCTGAAGAAGTTGGCTCTTTGCCCTTCTGTGTTTTCTTCAAGGTTCTGAGGAGTCTGAAGTAGAGGAGAAGAGGAGGGAGTTAGGGTTTCAAGCATGAGCAGCCGAAAAGGTGAGTCAAGTTGTGCTTTTTTTTCTTAAAAAAATCATTTTTTTCCCTCTATGGCTCCTGTAAGATCAATGAAGCGCGCCTTTTCGTCGCCTTGCGCCTCGGCTTGAGCCGCACTAAAGTCCAACTCTATGAATTCGCCTCGCCTCATCACCTCTGAAGGACCAAGGGTCTCGCCTCATGCATCACTGCGCCTAGGTGTGCCTCCGGCGTTCTTTTTTAAACTAAGCATACTTCACAATCAAATGGTTACTAGTGATAGCAAATGTAGCCCACATAGACATTAACACTTGATACGCACGTTGCTTATGATGAGATTAGACGGATTTTGATAGCTAATTGTGCAATATGCTCCCCCAACAATTCTCATTTGTATCTCTCCAAATGTCCGTTCATGAGCGTTTCTACTTAACATGCTATTTTCTGCATGGACCCAAGAAGCTATCATCCTACAATGCATTTACCATAAGTTCCCTAGTTGCTTGAATGGAAACCTTTAACCTTTCTTTCGAAATTCTGCATCTTGCAATAAAAGAAACAAAGTATGAAATATAATTATAGCGATTGCCATCAAAGTCCGCTTTTTCTCAACCAGATTCCAACAGTGAAAGAAATCAATTATGTACTCATCACTGGAGGTGTGTTTCTAGAGAAAATAATATAATCACGCAAATTCACCAATTCAAATGTCATTGAAGCGTTCGTCCTAATCTTTATAGGCGACTAACATTAGTTACTTCCCAAATATTCCATCAAACCAACAAATTAAATCAATCGTAATCCCAACCAGGTAACCCTAAAACTTAAAGATGAAGGATAAATGAGAAATCATAATTCAAGTAGGCAGCAAAATTAAGCATATAGGTTCGTCAAATTGGCTTCCTAAAAGAGTTGCCGGTGAGTGTTTGCGACGGATTGTCGTCGACGAGGGTTTGCCAATGAAGAAGAAGAATAAGAAGAGACGACGACGAGAAGGGAGGGTAGAACTCAGGATTTGAATCAAACTAGCATTAAACCCATGTTTCGCATGAACATCTATAGTCTTCTGATTTTCTTTGTAAACAAAAAAAAAAAATCTAAAAATCAACTAAGAATTTTTTTGAGCACTTTATGATTCAACATATTTGACAAAACCAACAATCGTATGTCAACTCCTTATAACATAGAGTTAAAAATTAATAATAAGGAATAAACAGTTCAATAGTCTAGGTTGACATTCACTAAAATACTCTCTTCATAGAATAAACATCTCAAGTATAGTAGTATGGTTGATATTTCTAATACGACCTCATCTCAATGTTCAGCAACCACTTCATTCAAAAAACATTTATATCAAGTAAAGTAATTTAATTATTTTATAAATAATATACTATATTGGTTCATACATAATAAATTCAATAATAAAATTTTAATTGTGAAAAGTTAAATAGTGAAAATTTTCAACTATACAATTATTCATTATTATTAAGATGATTAATTTCATTTATTGTACATTAAAAGAAACTGCTACTATTACCCGTGTATAACGTGTCCATTAGATCGTGTAAAAGAATAATCTAGTCATACTAAAAGTTTTAAACTACCACTCGCAATCAATGTTTCAATTACTTTTCAAAAGCATTTATTTTAGTCTTTATGTTGTTTGTTCTCAAATTGCATTATTTCATTAAAAAATGAATTAATCATAAGTTTGCTTTAGCCAATCATATGGAGACACTTGTTGAAAGCATATTACTTAACTCATTTTTAGATATATATAGTTACAGTTATTATATAGATAACAACACTGGGAAGCCAGTAACAAGGTTGTACAAATAGGTCGGTGGTTCGAGTCCTACTGGAACACATCTATTGACATTCTATTTATGGGTTGGAATTTGTACCCATTAGATGGGTACGCACCCTTGCTCATCCAAGTTGAGTGGGTACTATCCATTAAGAATGGATAATGGGTATGGGATTCATAGTTGAGTTGGGTATTTGGGGATAGTAGGGCATCCACATTTCCAATAATGATGACTAAAAAGACAATAATATCATTCTATAATAATTAAAATTGCAATGAACCACTTTTTTATTATCTTCTTAGATGATAATATCGCCTAGAATTTAGGAGCAAAATTTAACTTCAACAGCTCGAATCAAAACTTGACTATCTGATTTGAAAGATTAAGAGAAGGTCAAATCCAAATTTTGAGTACATCATTCTTTTGTTTGGTCAACATCTATCTACGAGACAGCAACTCAGTCGATATTTTTCCCCACTTAAACAATTCAGCTAATATTTTTGGCTAGTAAAACAATTTCACGTTGTAGATCAAAACTTGATTATTGGTAGGGGTGTTCAAAACTATCCGTAACAAAAACCCCAAACAAAAAAACCACGAACCGACTCGAAATATTGGATATTCGAACCGAAATATTTAAAATCTTCGGTTCGGGTACCCGAACCGATAAATTTTTTTGTTTTTGGTTTGGATACGGTTCGGATGTTTGATAATTTTGGGTACTAGAAAACCCGAAACTTTTTAAATTTATATTCCTTTTGAGATTTTTTTTTAAATTTTCTCTTACCTAAAGATTTTGTAAGTTACATATCCCCAAGCCCCATGAAGACAAGGACTTTGAGTTTATGACTTTGTTACATTGTTTTGTTTAGATGTATAGGTCTTCTATAAGACTTTGTTGCATTTGGACAATGGTTTCGGTATGAATACGATGTTAGTAAAGTTATGTCTTATGGAGGTGTGAAGTCGTTGAAATGTGAATAATAGTAACGTACTTTGTGGTATTGCCATATTATGTGATAATATATCATGCATTAGTTTCCTTTGGATACCAAAAAAAAAATTATTAGACAAAATAGGAAAAAAATATTTTTAAAAAATTGGGTTATTGGTTAACTAAAAATCCGAACCGAAATTTTCGAGTACCCGAATTTCGGGTGCCCAAATATTTTGATTCGGTATACGGTTCACCATTATGTCGACCCGAAATTTCGGATACCCGACCCGAAATTCCTTTTAGTTCGGGTACCCGAACTATGAACACCCCTAATTATTAGATGAAAAAATTAAAATAAGTTTAAATCCATATTTTGAGCCCAACATTATATCATTTGGTTAATATTTTTCTCAGCCACAACAATTCAATTATCATTTACGACAGTTGTCATAGTAGGGATAAATGTTAATTAAATGAAAGAATTTGGAGCTCAAAATTCATATGAGTTTCTTTTAGTCTTCCCCGCTAGATTATCAAATTTCAATCCAAACCGTTGAAATTATTTTAATTGCTAAAAATATCAATTGAATTGTCTTATTGGCCGAAAAATATTAACTGAATTATCGTGGTGGAAATAAGTGTTAATGAAATAAAAGAATTCGGAACTCAAAATTTAGATTTGAACTTCTTTTAATATTTTCTATCACATATTCAGATTTTGATTCGAACCGTTAAAGTCGAATTTTCCTTCTAACATTTGGCGGACCATATCGTTGATTCCTTACTTGTAGTTATGAATACTGAATTGTAAATATACAAACTCATGGATACCCAAGAATAATAACCCATGTGGATATTACCCATATGGGTAATACCCATATGAATGGCAAGAGCTATCGGGAGGATATGGGTTTGGTAACAATATTTTTGGGTACAATGTGGGTATGGGTAATCCATACCCTCCCGATGCCCATCCCTAATTCCATTCTTCTTTTTGTTTCCTTTTTCATCCCTTTTCGTTTTTTGTCTTTCTCTTTTTAGGGTTTTTTTTTTTTTCGGGCAAGAAAACAGAAACAATTCATGAATTAATTAGCCAAATGGCATTTGCAAAGTATATTCGATGTGAACTAACACAAACTTGAATATTATGTCAAAAACTATTTGTTGTAGTTGCGTATCATAAATTTTATAAGTTTGCATTTTACTTTTGAATTTCATGAGAATTGTCATATCAATTAACTTTTTATTCGCATATATTTCCTAAGAGGTTATAAAACTTGTAGGGCCACATTCTTTGATCTTTGAAGATGTAACCCAATATTGCCTTTATTAGTATTCACATATATTTCTTTAGAAGTTATAAAACTTGTAGGGGCACACTCCTTGATCTTTGAAGAGGTAACCCAATATCGCCTTTATTAGTATATGGTGCATTGTATAGGAAATTAACCATTACATTAGCTTTCACGATTACTAGTATGGACCCGTGCTTTGCACGGTGCATATTACTGTAGATATATATATATATATATATATATATATATCATATATATAATATATATATAGATATAATATATATATATATATATATATATATATATATATATATATATGTATGTATAGTCAAAATAACCGATGAATGTTAATTGTAGACAAAGTTAATATTGTAATTTAGAAAAAGATACTTAAATTTATTAAAAAATATAAATAGATAGCACTTTTATGCATAACCATTGAAACTCAATAATTAAAACAATGTATGATTATCAAAGACATGATGTAAAGTATGACAAAGATTGTAGGTAGTCAAAATGAAACTAAAAATCCTGCTAAATGACATGATAATACGTTAATTTGTAGTGCCAATGCCGAAGAACTCACATTTTTTTCTTGTACCTATATTAAAAATTAAGTTCTTAGCAATAATTTGATTAGCAATGATATAATGAAGATTACAATTATATATTGTGTACCTGATGTACCTAGCATCAGTGTTTCGTAAGTAATACACCTCCTCCTTCCAACTAACTGGCGCAATAAGAGTGATAGACAATTCTGCTTCATGGTATCGTCGAGATTTCATAATAAATACTCATAATTTATCTATACAATCATTTATAATCGCATATACTGATAGATGACCATACGGCTGTAGAGAATGTTATAATGAGACATTCACTAATCAAAAAATAAAGTGTCCAAAAATGATAAACAATATAATAGATGTGTTACATATGAATCCAATTGTGTTGTTGTATACAAAATAGCCCGAGCATCCTTATGAATAACAATAAATCTTCTATAATCTGCATGATCTCGTAATAAAACTATACAGATTTACCTATAATTCATATAAAATAATATAGTACATAATAATGTAAACCGTTCAACCAGAAATTGAGTTAATTTATACCTTTCATTATCTATTATTTGCTCCAAAATAAATGATTAAATTAGGATTTTAATATTATTTTATTTATTTTGTAGGAATTGAAAAAAACTTGGGAAAAATAAATAGTGCTCAACTGATTAATATTGGATCAAGTGGGGAAAAGAAGAAGAAGAAGAACTGGCCCAATAACCGTGGCTCCCTCTTCCATTCTCAGCTCTTTTTCTCACTCTCTTCACACTATGCCTGTCCGCCTTATTCTCCCGCAGCCTAGTCTGCGAGGTCCATTTGCATGTCCAATACCAAGCCAACCTGAAGCCCCAACTTCCCTTCTTTGTTTCTCTTCTCTCCCATAAGGGCCAGTTCTCTTCTTTTCCTTTCGTTAGCCCGCACGCGCCCGTTTTTCACCTTTTGTGGGGGCCTGAATTCCCCTTCCAAACTGGCATATTTCGCCTCTAATCTAGCCCTATCCAAGACCAGTTCTTTTTCTTTCTTTCTTTCACTTAATTCATATGTGCTTGGATGTGATATCCAACCCTCTCTCCCTTCTTCTTTCTTTGCTTTGCTACCCAGAAAAGCCCGACTCGACCTTCTTGGCGTGCTGGTACTTCATCACCATCATTCTTGTTTCCAATTGTAGATTTAAACTCTAAAATTTGGTTCAAGATTGGAATTTTACTAGAACTGATTTTTGATTTGTTAAGATTTAAAGTCAAGCGACAGTTGCAAATTCAAGTTCGTATTCTTCGCGCATTGGCAGAGCTTCAGTCTGGCCTATATTCGAGTTTTCGGTACTGGTCATTCTGTGAATAACTGAACCCTCTATTCGATTCATATATGCGTTTAGATCCATATTTTCATTCCAGGCCAGAGCTGAAGGGAGTTGAAGGTGAAGAGGTTGAACTTAGTTTCTCTCCTGTTTGTTAAGTTCTCTATTTGTGTTTCGGTTATCCAAGTTTGAATTTGCTTTGCATAATTTGCCCATAATTAAAGTTAATGGTGATCGATAGGGTAAGTTTCTTCCTGATATTGATCATCTAGTGTTGCGTTTTTTGGTTACTATGTAACTAAGCCTTGACAATTTAATTCAATCGTATCACATTTAGTTTTATAGCGATCTAATTTCATAACACATCCCTGAGGATCGACACCCGTACTTGCTACAACGATCAACCATACACTTGCGAAATTCACAACATAAATATACAACTGGAAATGTATAATCAACAGTACTTAACAATGAATATGTTAGATAATTTTTTAGACTATCATAATTTTCAAATTATTATAGAGAAATTAAGATAGTATAACTGCTGTCAAAAATATTTGCTAAACTTATTGTAGTATATTTCTATATATTAGAAATTTTGGTTGATAGTTTCTCATAATTTGAACCTATCAATAATTGCGTCTTCTTAAAAAGTTATTCATTATTTTATTTAAAAAACTCAAAATATTGCATATGGCATGGTCGCTATTTGGAATATTGTAATATTTTATAAATAATTATTACAATTAAAAAGTTATAAATTTTTTCCACTTATTATATGGGTATAGAAATACTTGTTACAAATTAAAAAAATAAAAAACTTCATCAACCTCTTAAAAGGAACATTTTCGATCATTAATTAATTGTCATTGTGCGAATTTTTGTTTATAAAAAAAAATTAGTGATTTTAGGAACTTTAATTCCTGACCAAGAAATATAAGACTAAAAACACCATATTTCGCATTAAGAACGTTTGGAAAGAAAAATCTTTCGTCTAGGGCTACCTCTTCTATTAATTCACATATCTTCTATTTAATCTAATAATAATATGTAAAGTGGCTAATTTCGGGTTTACCATTAAAATAAGAAAAGTAGAACTTTAATACTTTATTCATTCCTTAGATCACTAAAATATTAATACCATTTATAAACTTCAGTACATATATATTTTCAGTGATTTAGAAAAAGTAATTAAAGTATATTTTATTTTAGGTAGTTAATAGATTCCACTAAAAAAAAGGTCAAGAAATAATATAGTTTTAATTATGATGGTAATTATTTTTATTGAAAATCTGATGGTTGTGATTATATTATCAAATAATCTAATGATATTATGATGATAATTATTTTTATTGATTTAGGAAAGGATATCAAAATATATTTTGTTTTTAGGTAGTTAAGAAATTCTGTTGCAAAAAAAAATCAAGATATTATATATTTTTGATTATGATGGTAATTATTTTATTGAAAATCCGACGGTTGCGATTATATAATCAAATAATCTAACGGTTCAAAATCTCAAATTTATGAGAAAATTCGAAAAAGTCATGTCATCACAACATTGCTTTCATATTATAGTATAGATATATACTCCATAATCCTTATTTCCATAATTATAGAATTATACTTCATGAGATTATACTTTCTTATGATCATTTCCTTAATAATGATTTTTTTTTTTCCCTTATTGCTATGCAAGAGATTTGAAAATTAGAAAATAATTTTTTTCAACAATTTGGTGGTTGTGATGAGGAGAGAGAATGAATCCAAGGGTTCAAAATCCCTAATTAATTAGAATGCAAGAAAATTCCACATCACCACAACATTGCTTTTATTATATAGTATAGTGTACATATAGATTAAAGTCTAAAGATGATCCTCATGATGTCATGAATAGGGTGTGGTCTATAGCTTGGTGGGCTCCAATTTCTCACTGAGCTAGGTCATTTTGGCAGTTTGCCCTGCACGGTTGGATCTTCACAAATTCAAATCGAGCGATCAAACATCTTCCTCATCGATTCCTTCTGTAAATTTCGTGGCAATGTTGAAGATAATTTATTGCATAATCTTCGAGACTGTGCTCCTACTTGCTTCATTAATTGGAGAAATTTGGGGTGTTCAAATATGATAGCAAGTGGCATCTCCCTCTTAAAATTAAAGATTGGATAACCAATAATCTGACCTTTTTTAATATTCTTTACGACTTAGATTGGGCATTGAAACTTATTACCATCATTTGAGTGTTATGAAATTCTCTTCTTTGAGAAATTGATCGATTGGGTTCTTCCTTAAATAGTATGGCTAGTCCTCAATAAAAATGGAGTTATAAAGGTGATTATAGCTCCAACTAGTATGGTGAATTCTTTCTTCGAGATGAGTTTGGGAAGATGATATGAAATTTTAAGGATCACTGTTGCTGTACCAAGAGCTCAACCGTTTTCCATGGAAAAAGGCCTAACTATGGTTAAAGAATTGGAAAACACCTTTTACTCATCCACACTGTTATCTATAATTGTAGAGTGTAAGCGGATAATCGGATTAGAAGATTAGACAGTAAAGTCAATTATCTGTCTGACTCTATGCAGCTCCTTTTCCCTTCCCACTCATTCAATCTTCTTTCAACATATCTATATGAAAATCCTATCCAAAAGAACAGGTTCTAAATTACTAGACTAAAGCGAGGTTAAAATGCAGATGATGGGTCCATAATCCAAATGTATGAAAACAAGTTAAATCGACAACACAAATGGGCCACACATGGCTGACCCTTGACACTCAAATAGATTTTGATGATAATTTTTCCGACATGATAAACTTAAAGTACACATTTTATAAGTCTAAGAAGATTTTTTAATGTCTGGTTCAGTTTTTAGGCCTGATCCTAACCCATACTCACCTTTTTGTTTTTCCGTTTTATACATTTGTTTATTTTGTGTTGAACATGGGTTTTTTTGGGGGGGGCTAAATAGTTACTTTTTACAAGAGACTTATTAGTTTTACTAGTTTTGCCTTTGTTTGAGATGTATAATGATGATATATGAAGTTTGAATGTTTCGAATACAATGCATTTTTTTATTTTTTATTTTTTTGGTGGCTGCATATAGTGCCA
Organism: Carnegiea gigantea; assembly: GCA_029747015.1. Lineage (NCBI taxonomy): Eukaryota > Viridiplantae > Streptophyta > Magnoliopsida > Caryophyllales > Cactaceae > Carnegiea > Carnegiea gigantea. Next base: position 464,940 of record JAKOGI010000560.1, on the reverse strand, counting down.
GATTTGTTGAACATACTTATGCTCGAAATAGTTACTATCGTTTGCAACGTGTAACTAGGCGCGAGTTTAGTTTGCTAAAATTAGTGTTCCCAGTAATTATTAGTTCAAAAAAATATTCAAAATTTCAGCCCCAAAAAATTTCGAATTTTCAACAGTCACCCTAAAAATTAATTAGTATTTGTGAAACTCCGATCCAAGAATTTGAACATTTAGGCATCGTTCCATATTTTTTTCTTTTTTAAAATTTTGTTTGGTATTGCCTGCAGGTATAGGATTAGACTGTGAATTGAAATATTTTCTATGCTTATTGTGTCTATTTCAGTCACATTTACATCCGTTTTGGGCCGAATTACAGATGTTCAATATTCTATGAGTTTATATTTCTCATGTGTCCACTGGAGCAAAGGTGCACATTTTCACATAATAGACAACCGTTGGGCCTGGGCTTGCCCCCCCGAGGGGGGAGCACATTATCAAAATACACAACAACATTCAAAGTACGACCATAGTGGGGTGCGGCATGTGAACAAGGATGTGTGTACCTGTTTTTTTCATCGGTAAATTTTAATTTACCAACTTCAATATACTTCAATCAACTTGACAAACTTTAATAAAAAAATACGAACTTCAATCCACTTTAACAAACTTCAATCCACTATCTTAACCAAGCTCTACCCGTCATATAAAAAATGTACCAATTTCAACTCACTTCAATCCACTTTAACCTATTTCAATAACAAAATATAACTTTCAACCTACTTTAATTAACTTTATCCATTTTCTAACCTCTATTTCCCAACGAAAACAACAAGCCTATACTAAGGAGAGTTGAACTCTCATATTTATTTTGGAAGTTAATCATTATACCACCAAGAGCTTGTTCTTTTCGTTGGAAAATAGAAGTTGAAAAATGGATGAAATTAGTTGAAGTAGGTCAAAGTGGGTATTTTTTTGTTGAAGTTGGTATATGTTTTATATGATACGGAGAAGTTGGTTAAAATAGTGGATTGAGGTGGGTTAAAATTGATATTTTTTCATTAAAGTTTGTAAAGTGGGTTGAAGTTGATAAATTTGAATTTACCAACGACAAAACAGGACCTAACTACTCTCAAAGGAGTACGTATATGTACCTTTTAGATTTTAGAGTGTATATTTTGGTATTGGACATTCATATGTTTAAAGTTAAGTTATTGAAGGCTCATAAGAGGGATAGCTTAATCTGTGTGCTGTTTCTTTACTTGTAAGACATAAACTTTAAATGGTTTTTAAAAGAAGTAAGTGCCAAAACCAAAAAAAAAGTAAAAAAAAGCAATTTGTCAACATATGTAGGCTGTTGTTTGTGAATATATCTATTATATTATTTAGTAGAAAGATGTTGACGTCGAAAAAATAATTATAAACTGTCAAATAGAAATGATCTTTTGATATTGAAAATAGGAATAAATGATTTTTTTTTTAAAAAAAACAATTTCAAAAATTGGTGTGTTGTATGAGCTAGGGTATACTATATAACAACTGCTAGAAGTATGATATGAAAATGACATATTTCAAAATTCTAAACTTGAAGGATGAGAAGTGATGACATTGGAAATGAAGAGACAAACCATATAAGTAAACACATGGGACAGAGGAAGTAATGGGACCCATAGAATATCATGGACAAATGTTTTGTAATGCGCACGTTTAGGGTCTGTTCTTTTTGTGAATAAATTAAAATGGGTAAAATGATAAAATGAGTTGAAATAAATTGAGATAGATTAAAGTAGATTGATGTTGACTGAATTTTTTTATGGGATAAATTAAACTTGGTTAAAACAGTGAACATGGGTTAAAGTGGAATGAAGTTGGTTAAAGTAGGTAGAAGTGGGTTGAAGTGAACTGAGGTTGGTATTTTAGAATTTACCAATGAAAAGAACAGGGCCTTGAACATAGCAAATATTGAATTAATTAACTTATAAGTTGATGTGATAATTTCAGAATAAAGCATTGCTTCATTGTCTCTCTACTTGCACCAGAATTTGTAGAGAGTAACGTTATCTATATTAAATCTGTCTAGATTTTTCAAATACAAAATCTACACTGAAACTATTGTTTTTCATCAAACAAATATTCTACATGGACGTCATAATTTCATTTACACAAGACTATCACCTTGATTAGCTTCTCTTTTGCTTCATGCTTTGGTTATATTATTTTTTCGAAGTGTAAATGAAGGTTTGTAAGTTGCAAAAGAAATCTAAAGGAGTTGTAAATAATTATAAAGGGTAGTAACTATAAGAAATAATTGTGAAGAGAAAAAAAAAGCAATGATAAAAATGTGCAAAGCCTAGGCCCTGTTCTTTTTGTGGATCAATTGTAAAATATTAACCTCAATTCATTATAACCCATTTTAACCTACTTCAACCCACTTCAATCTATTTTTATTATTTTAATCAAATTTAATTTATCACATAAAAATCTAATCCACTTTAACATATTTTAATTTATTTTGATCGACTTCAGTTTAGCTCACCCTATTTTATTTTTTTACCTACTATAATTTATCTACGAAAATAACAAACCCCTAGAGTACAAAAGAACCAGCCCCTTGTATAGAGAATTGTCATTGCAAGATATCCCTTTCTCACGTAGAGCCCCGACAAGCAATCAATGATCATCGATGGGAGAGGAGCACATCATGATGTGGACTTGACCACATAATACAAGCGCCATCTGATGTTCACATGACAAACAATTAGTGGGCAAGGGGCCCACTCTGAGTTTGTACCAGCTCAAAGTCTACAAATCCTAGTCAGCAACGACCACTCCATGTCCTTCCAAATAAAAATAAATTAAAATTTTCTGTTCCTCCGCCTCTTATTCTTTTTTTTTTGGGGGGGCGTAATGATTCGTCGTAAGGTAATAATTTACAGCTTTCGATACCTCATTGTAACTCTAATAAATTCTTTTAACTTTACATCTTTTTTTATCGTCTTATATATCTTTACAATATTTATCAACTAATATATATTTTCTGTATTTATTTGTGATATGTTTAATTTATGATAAATATTTTATAAAATGTCAGTTGTCATTTTTTTCCTCATATTTGCTCAATATGTATAATATTTGTATAAATATAATTTTTTTATATAATATCAATATGAAAAATCCCTATATATTTTTACGAAGGTATAAACATATTAGTCCAAAACTATTACAATAAATATAATATTTGTTCAATAAATACAACATAATGAACTTTTATATTGAATTGAATTATGTCATTGAGCAAGTATGGAGAAAATATATAAACATATATTTGAAATTACAATGCAACTTTTTCATTCATATTTGAGTTTGAACGTGAACTGTACATGAAAATAATCAAGTTGTAGGTAACAAAAGTGTTTTAGCTATTTTATCCCTAAATGGGTTCATTATTTCAAATTGGCTTATATTTTTTGATCTCTATGTTTTTTTCCCCTAACAAAAACAAAAATCCAAAAGCTATAACCATCTTTATTTTCAAAGCTTTCATATTTCATAAATGCTAGCTAATATTTTGAGGGATTTAGTTTTCTAATTGTTTGGTTATATTATCTTAAAATATTAATTTTAATTTGTTAAATTTAAACAGTATTTAATTTTAAGGGTTCTACTCGACTTTATTGAGAGAACTTGTTATTTGATCTTGAAGGATCTATTTTGATAAAGGGAGGTTTTTTTATTTGTTTATGGAGAAGTGAAATTAATGTTTAAAAAAGCCCTCAAGTTTAGAACGTATTTGATTCTATAAATTTGTGGTTAAGTATTTATTGTATTATTACTCAATTTGCTTGTGTAGATGTTTATTCTCATAAATTATGTTATTTCACTGTCAATTTTATCCTTCATAATTGTGGGTAATCACAATTTACTTTGTGTCCACGGGTTATAAAATAATTTGTTTAGTAGAGTCATGAAATTAATTTCACAAATATCACTGGCATATTACATGTAACTTATTTTGGTGAAATAACTTATTTCACAAATTATACACTAAAACCAGCAATTATATAAATAGATCTTAAAATTAACACGTATTAAAATATATTACTACGTCTTCCAGCTCCTTACATTTTGTTACATCTTACAACTGCATGTTATCGTGAAAAAGAGCACGCACTAAGATATATTATTTTCACTTATTTTTACGAACAAAATTGAATCAAACTAAATCTTATTTTTACTAAATTGAGTAGAACTGAACTTATTTTTATTAAACTCGACTAAATTAAATTAAACTTATTTTTTAAGAACTAAGCTGAAATAGACTTATTATGAACAGTGGCGGAGCTATGTGGGAGGGAGGGGTGTCCATGGACACCCCTAATCCCAAAAAAATATTTGAAATCTATATTAATATTATAGATGGACATCTCTAAAATAAGCCCAAAAAATAATAAATTGCTAAATATTTGTAAATGAATACCCCTAATTTGAAACTTTAGATCCGCTACTGATTATGAAAAAATAACTCCAAGAGAACATGACTTAAATCTTAATTGGATGTGCCGTCGGCAACATCTTGGAACTTTCATGATCTCCTACATGTTGTACTTTAATTGAGATGCTTAAATTAGTAAATATTGTGTTTGATATGATGACTTTGATGGGTTTCTTTAGCTTTTGACGCTTTTTATAAAGTATTAAAAGAAGTCGAGAGGAATTTCGCATGAAAGAGTGAACTTTTGTTTTATTTATTTATTTATTAGAGTTGAAGTAATACTATGATTGTAGGCAAGAACAATCAACAGTTCCCCCTCCTCCTCTGCATATAATAAAAGCAAAGAGGTTTCAATGGGCTATTTAAATTAGTTCAGATACGTTCATAAAATCGCCATAGTCACTTATATTTTAGTGAAATATCATAAAAATAAAAACTTTTAAAAATGTCAATGATCATTGAAATTGTCGTAAGTTTCCTAATTATTTTAAAGAACTTATCTCTTATTATGTATTTAAATATTATATGCATAGAGATCCCATAAAAATAAAACTCGTACTGAAAGATGATGATAATAGTGACGGTGGTGGTGGTGCATGTACACAATTTTAAGGATTGTTACTAATTGTTGGAATTCATTTTTACATTAGTCTATAATAATTACTTGTGGCCACCTTACAGGCTCACACCAGAATTCAGACACAATTCTACTACCAATTAACATTTGAATTAGGGTCTGTTTTTTTTTTCCCCGCCCAGTAGAAAATATGGTTGATAAATGAATAAATTTGGTTAAAATTGATAGAAGTGAATTAAAGTAGGTATTTTTTTTGTTAAAGTAGATTAAAGTGGGTTGAATTTTTTTTAATAATAGTTAGAAACTGGTTAAAATAGTAAAAAATAGATTGAAGTGGGTTGAAGTTAGCTGAAATTGGTAAAATGGATTGAAATTAGTTAAAGTAAAATAAAATTAATTAAGATTGATAAATTAAAATTTACCAAAGAAAAGAACAGGGCCTAATGCTCCAATAGAAATTTATGTATCCCTTATTACTACTCATTAAAATTCAATTGTTGTTCTATTCATTTAATTTTTCAAAACTTGCGTACATCACAAAGTCTTCACTCTGAAGAAGCCGTTGGAGAATTGCAAGGAAGGAAGAGGGCAAAATGAGGTCCAAACAACCAACAGTGGTACACTAGAGAGTGCAATTATTTAAGAAACGATAGAAAATCATACCAATTATGGCCAATAAAAGAGATAGGAAGGACAATGTCAATTGCGGAACCAATTGGCACATATCAAAAACAACCAATTATAAATAACTTTGCCATTGTTACTGCACTACCAAGAACGCCCAAGTAAGGACTTTTCCAACAAAATCAACCAGCCCTCGCTACAATACAATAACAATAACATCTTTTAGTGTTGAAAATTCAAATATAGATAATTTTATTTCTATAGATATCTATATTTATAAAGAGATTAATTTTAGAAGATCCACGAAAAAGAATTTTGTAGAACCCTCACTACGATAAGACATAGTAGTTTTTTAGAAAAACAAAAATAGAAAGTGGTCTAATTTCTCTACCGACATTTGATTGGATCAAATTAGATGAAAAATATGTAAACTTTTTATCCGATGAGGAAGTTCCACTTTAAAGACAAATTTTTCGAACACTGATCTCCTATCAATAAACAGCTTTTTGAAGAATTTTTTAGTTAAAAAGAATTTTTTCGATCAAAATTAACTCTTTAATTTAATTTAAAAGTTAATTTGAGTATTTAATAGAAAAATTTTTTGAAATAACTTTTTGAGTTCAAAAAACTAACTTAAAAAACCTAATTTACGAGTTTTAGAAAGAACATTCTTAAGAAATAAATTTTTATCTCACAATTTTATCCAAAATACTTAATTTTATCAAATAAATTTTCTACAAACAGCTCTCAAACAACATACAAATATTAATTTAGATGGCTAGCACTTATTTTTTTGGGGTAAAAAGTTGATCAAAATTACCCTCAATTTCTAAAGATCTAGGTTTTTTTTGGGTAAAAAGTTGATCAAAATTACGCTCAATTTCTAAAGACCTAGGACCGAACCCCTGACTAATTGATTAAGGAACAAAATAACTTACCACAACACCACAATTCCCTAAATAATAGCTAACATTTATTTATCAAACAAGACCAATATTACTATCTTTCTCGTGAATATAGTATGACCTTTTTGCTAGACTTACTAGACACCTGTAAAAATCAAAAATTTCTTAAATTTACGATATTAACATTTTTTAAGTTATTATAATAGTACCTTCTTCCTTGTCCAACTGAGGAAAGAAGTTGATATAAACTAGACTCAGAGCCACAATGTTGGCATAGTTTGTTTTTTTTTTTTTGGGGGGGGGGGGGGAGCAAAAAGATGTGCAAAGTTATATTTAATATTTAACTTACATGGAAAATAATCAATGCTCACATATTTCCCCACACCCAGAAACAACAAATTTCACAATGCAATGCAAAACTCTAATTAAAAATTAAAGAAATACCCAAAACTCTAATTAAAACTTAAATATCAAACAAAAACACAGCCAATTTATGCAAATTCCTCCTCAATATGATTTGTCCATTGATAGTTCATACTTTCATAGTAATAACATTTTGGCATATTTGCCATCATAATATAACAAAAAACTCAAAAAAAGAGAAAATTACAAGATTAAACTAAAGGGGCAAAATTTCCTTTTTACCCACTTTTTTTTTTTAAATTTAATATCTCCAACAAAACCTAAAACATAGAAAAAGAGCCATTCATAGAGTAATTTCCTTAGATCCAAAATCTAAAACCCATATCAACAATTTGATGACTCCCCCCCTCCTTGCTTCCATAAATCCCTCTCCTGGCCTCTTATCTTTTTCTTTTTTTTTCTTAACATAAATACACAAAATTCAGCATTTTTTTCCTTCTACTGTGCTCCCCCCCTTAAAAAAACCCTTTTTTTACTTTTTTGCCCCCTACTCTAGAGATGGAGAGAGAAGGGGATTGCGGGAAGAGATTTCTAAGCAGCAGCAACAGTGCCAGTACGGAAAGGGTAGTTTTGGGATTTCGTAGGGGACGAGGAAGAAGAAGATGAAGAATTAGCAGCAGCTGATTTTGTTTTCTCTTTGTTGGATCTCAAGACCTTCATTTTCCTGCTCTTCTCTTTGGCTTCATCACTCTCAATCTGCTCTTGCCTGCACTCTTCACTGCAAAATGGAGTATCCCCTCTGCAAATTTCAAAAATCCCACATCAGAATCTCCATCAAATCGTCAAATCAAAGCCCCAAAATCAAATCAGACCACATAAAATCAGAACCCAGATCTCCCAAATTACAGATCGAAAACAGGGGAAGGAACAAAACAAACCTGTACATGAAGATGTCGCGATTACCACCAAGGGGCTTCTTGCAGAGGAAACAAGCCTCTAAGAAGTGAGGAGGCTCTTCAAATCTGGCATCAAAAAATCGACCAGATCTAGGCGAAGCAACAGAGGCAGATGAAACAGAAACAGGGGATGAGAGAGAGGATAAATTCCTCAAACTGTTTCTCCTCCTCATCATAATCGGCGCAAAATTACCCGAAAATGGGTGCTGATTTTGATGGGTATTTTGAACATAATAGTAATTGTTGTTGTTGTTTCCAGAAAATCCAGCCTCCATTTCTGCGACTGAAGCAAGACCATCATCTTCAACGAAACAAGGCCTTCTCATAGAAACTGGGGATTCCATTACTCCTGAAATCGAAATCGAAATGGAAATGAAATTCTCTATGAAATTTCTCCCTCTTCTAGTGTGAGAAGTTGAGGAGAGAGATGGGGAGTGGGTGGGTTAGCGAAGGGAGGTGAGACTGGCGAGGAAGGAAGCGGAGGAGGAGGTTATAAAGAGGGGTTGGTGGAACCGTGAAAGCAAACAGAGCGGGAGAAGGACGAGGAGGAGGAGAGAGAAAGCTGAACACAACAAACCACGGGCGGACTTCTGGAATCCCGTGCTTCTGAATTCATTCGATGGAAGCGATTGGACGGATTTGCCCTTCGTAAGTTCGTCAAATTTCGGGTCGGTTTTGCTGGTTGTGTAGTTGTTATATGAGATATTGTCATGGAGGATGTTTTGGTAAATTTCGGGTCTTCCTGTTCTCTGTAAGTTTTCTAGATTAGTAGGCCCCACTGGCTCCACTAAAAACTTTTTTCTTTTTTTTTTGTGGCTTGAGGGAACATTTTGGGCATGGCGAAGAAAATGACGTCCGTGAACTCGCCCTTGGACTCGCGTGCCGCACAACACTCTTTTAAATGCTAAATTAGTTTATTTGAACTACATTAACTTGATTTTTGTTGAAATAAATTTATCTCAATTCTCAACTCTCTTTTTTGGAATAAATAGAACTCGAGCTATTAAAATTGAACCAAACTTATTTTTCTTGACTAAATTAAACTTATTCTCAAAAATATAGGTTTAAGAGAATATGACTTTAATTATGTGTATTTTTCACCAAATATCTTGACTCTTCATTGTAGAAAATTAAAGCAAAATATTTTTTTTTTTTAGAGTGGTATGTCTTCTAATATTCCATCTATTCTAAATAGTTGTTCATTTATTTTGTATGAAAGTCTCAAAAGAAAATTGGCAACATTGTTTTGTGTTATTTTTTCTATAAAATTAATACATACAACGCATTCAATGACACTCCTTTTGTATTAATTGAACACGACATGTCTAAACTAGTCGTCTTTTTCTAATTCAAAGTGCTTAAATTTAATATTTGAATATACCTTAGTTTTTACCTCTCCAGCCCATCGATGGTAGAGTTGGAAACGCCTAATTGGACCTGATAACACAACTTGAATCTAACTTGAAGTTATTAAGAGAAATACAAACACGACAAACAAAACGAATTATAATATGAAGTCGACACGATTTAACCGTTTAACTTAAAAATATATTATTTTTAAACTTTAAATAAATCTAAATTACTTAAAAAGTAAATATAAAATTAATTTATTTATTAAATAGATCAATTCAAACTGATTCATTTCTTAACTCTAATTGGGAGAAGCGATCATTGTCAACTATCAAAGTCCATCCTACTCCATTAAGGAAAAGAAAAAGGAAAAAAAAAAGGTAAGAAACAAAATTTTACCTTTCACATCATAAGACGCGTAGAATTCACACTATAAAAAGCCGATGTAACTAAGAAAACCTAACCAAACCACAGGCCTTCGAACTTTCCACTCGCTCGACCGTACGTGTAACGCTCACAAAAGCCAAACACTTTTTAAATTACTAATTAATTATTTTTTTCACCATTAATTTTCTTAATTACTTAAAAAAAAATTCCGGTTCAAATTGCTTTCTATTTTTCTCATGTATTTTGGTTTTAACTGAGCACAGTACAAAATAGGTGACGTCATTCACTCCAACCTTGTCGTTTTCTTCCTTTTCTCTCTCCTAGGGAAAGGAACATCCAACTTGCGTGGGGGCCCGCCTCGATGAACCACCCCCTCCCATCCGTCTCGTCTAGGGCCCCACTCCTTCTCATCATGACGTGGGCCTAATAATGATTTGCCTTTTTTTACTAATAATAATTCCCCCAAAAAAGGTGCAACTTACACAATTTAATATTACATAACAATTCTCCCATAAAAAGGCTAATCATTTATTCATTTTTTTGTTTTAACCCTAGGTTAACTGAACTATGGTTAGTCACAAGGGGTACTTCATGCTAGTCATGCAAAGCAGGCCATTTTGCTCAAAAGCTTTAAATTTGAACGATTAAGGTCCTTTTTTTTTTTTGTTGGTAAATACTAATTTATCAAATTCAATCGCATCAATTCACTTTATAAATTTTAATAAAAAATATTAACTTTAATTAACTTTAATCGACTATTTTAATCAACTTCTACCCATCATATGAAAAATATACTAATTTCAAATAACTTCAACCCAATTCGATCTACTTCAATCCACTTCAACCATTTCAGCAAAAAAAAAATACTTCTTTTTGCTTTTACGACCTCCCATCGGTCTCTTCTACCCATTTCCCAACGAAAAAAATAGGTCCTAATATTCAACAAATTTGCTTTTGTGAGAACTTTTACGTTTGTTATGCTTTAATCCTTATCTTTTTAAAAATGTATAAAGGTCTCTATATAGTGTCCATTGATATGAAGAAATCTTATGATAGAGCGCATAAGGAGGTATTATGGAAGTGTATGGAGTAAAAAGATGTGTCAATGTCTTATATTAGAGTTATTAAATATACATACGAGGGGGTATGAATAAGAGTTAAAACTGTATGGGGGCAACAGATGACCTCCCTATAAAGACTAAACTTCACCACGGATCAGCGCTAAACCCTTTTCTTTTTACTTTGGTTATGAAATGCACTCGCTATAATGATTCAAGCTGAGATATCTTGGTGCATGCTATTTACCAATGACATAGTCCTCATCGATGAGAATAAGGAAGAGCAGTAGAAAGATACCCTAGAGGCTAAAGGTTTTGGGTTGAATAGGTCAAAGATTGACTACTTGAAATACCGATTTATTGAGGGGGGGGAGGTATTGAAGACGAAGTGACCATAAGATGTGTGGCTATGCCAAGGGTTGAAAATTCAGCAATTAGACTCGGTCATTCAAGAGAGATGGGATATTGATGATAGCATTAGCCACCGAATAAAGGTATGATGGCAAAAATCTAAGTATGCTTCAGTAGTATTGTGCGATAAGAGAATTTGCCCAAGACTAAAAGTGAGGAGTTATCGCAAGGTTGTTAGACCAGTATTGTTGTATGGCGCAAAGTGTTGACTTATTAAGAAGTCTCAGGTGTAGCGAATAGATTCATTGGATGCATGGCCACACAATGTTGGATAGGAACAGAAATTTAGTAATTATGGAGCAAGTAGGAGTAACATATATAGAGGATAAGATGAAAGAAACTAGATTGAGATAGTTGGGTACATAAGGAGAAGAAAAATTGATGCACCAGTAAGACATGAAGTTGTGGAAATCTAAGATCGCGGTGACTTATTACAGGTAAAGCGTGGACTGTCCTTTTTTGCGGTCCAGAGGCACCCAAAAATTGCTGGTGCTTGGATTTAGCTTTCTGATAGCATGTATTGGTTTTATAAGACTTATTGTTATTTGTGGTGTTTTTGTCATTTTGTGTGTGCTTGTATTAGTTATTATGTAGCTTATTGTTATTTGTGGTGCAATGCTTTTAGTTCTATCATCGATTTATATTTGCATTTATTTTGTCGAAAAGATTTTCGACTATCAAATATTTTCACAACTTTTTTTTTGGGGGGTGAATTGGCGGTTTTTTTATAGGTAGTGATATCTACAAAGATATAGTTTACATATGGATCGTCCAAAATTCATACAACCAGAACTCATACTGGAAAATGATTGTTGTTGACCATTTTTTCTTTAAGAATATATCAAACTCTCTTCAATTATAATAATTAATTAAATCAAGTAGAATATACCACAAGAAAAGAAAAATGTTGAAAGACTCCATAATCCAACAAAATAAAACAGAAAAAAGAAACCTACAATCCAAAACAAAAGCTATTAGAAACCCAACCTCATAAATCATTAAGCTAAAAAATTAGCTCATTAACAAAAACCATTTGTACACCCCAACAAATCAAGTAAACAACCCCTTGTTTATTTATTTATGCATAGCCACTAGTTCAATCTAAAAATCTAAACAAACAATGAAAAGTAACTAGGGGGGGAAAAAAGGGTAAGAGAGGAAATACAATTACAGCAAATTAGAAAAATGAAAAGTGTGGGGCCAGGCGCCTTGACTCTTGTGGGCGCCAGTTCCGAGGCGTTTGTACCATCAACCATCACCAACAGCCCCTGCCCTGGAATCTAGGGCAGGTCGCCTACTGCCCGTTCCCTCGGTGCTTCCTCCGTTTCACTGACCACTGATCATGACACGTGTACCGCTGTCCCTGCACCACCGGAGCACAGGATCCCATTGTAAAACGCCACGTTTTACCCTCATAGCTGTGACTGACAGAATCATAAATCCTACGGTACCTTAACAAGGAAACCACAGGTCGCCGGAGATCTGATCCCCTGCGACGCAGGCCCACCCTCCACGGTTAATCTCAACCGCCTATTTCCAATGGTTGAAAATTAGAGGAAGGGGAAAATTCGGGGCAGCTATGAAAATTTTTTTTTTTTAAAGGGAAAACTGGAAAGGGTGGTGAAAGCAGCGGCAACTCCTTTTTTCTTTTTTCTTTTTTAGGTGGTGGAATTATTTTGCTTGTTAAAGTGGGCAACAAAAGAAAGCCGTTTATGGTGCGGTTGCATTCTCTAACTTTAAATTGCTTTCATTAAGCATTGTACTAATGACTCTTTAGTGGATGTTCAGGGTCTGTTATTTTCACTTAAAAAGTACAGATTGATAAATCGGTTGAGATTCGTTAAAATAGATTAGAGTGAGTATTTTTTATTGAAGTGGGTTGAATTTCTTTTGTACGAAGGGTAGAAGTTCGTTAAAATAGTGGGAATTGGTTGAAGTTGGTTGGAATAGATTGAAGTGGGTTAAAATGAGTTGAAGTTGATTGAAGTGGGTATTTTTTTATTGAAGTTCGTGAAGTAGGTTGAAGTTCATTTATGTTGATAAATTTGGATTTACCAACAAAATGAATAGGGCCTAATCTAAAATTCAGTGATTTTGATGGTTGAAAACATCTTATGATAAAGGTTGTACTTAAATTTGTGGTTGAAATTATACTTAGGTCAATACTATATTTTAATCTATTTTTACTGACTTATATTGAATTTATTTTTTGTTTAATTAAATTTATTTTTGAATTGTAGATTTAGTTTTATTGAACTGCATTAAATTGAGTTGAATTAAATTTATTTTTCCTGAACTAAACTGAATTTTTTTTTTAAAATATAAATTGAAGAGAACAGTACCTTAATGATGTGTACAGTTATTGTGTCTAGTAGAATTTAAGAGAAAGATATAAGATTGATCCCAGACAAAATGAAGTGCAAGAAATATTCAAAAGGCTATTATTTTTAAAATTTATTTATGAACTTTTACATATTTTGTCCTAGAAAATAGTCCATCTTGTCTTATGTAAAAATCTTAAATAAATTCTTTTTAAATTATATTAGTATTAAATATCATCATTGATAAAAAGTCATACATTAGTGTTGACTCTAAGAGTCATATATTAATTTTGATGATAACAAATGATATAATTAGTGTTATACATGAAATTATCAAGCGAGTTGATTTTATAATTATTCTGCTTCATATATAACATCTATGGTCAATCCAACATGCTTTTGTTGATGTTGACTCCCTTAGTAGCTAAATGCTTTTGATGGAACACAAAATTAATTAAAACCTTGGATGAAAAATAAAAGAATTGAACGTGTGGATACACAAGGAAAAAAATATGGGTGTGACTATTATTTGCTAGTTTAATTGAAACCCATAATGGAAATTGTTTAGCTGAATCAAAATTTGAATTTCAAAATTTGAGGAATTAATTTAGGAGATTTGGCATGATTTTAATTGATTGAATAATTGCAAGCCAATCAGGGAAAGATATGATGCAATCAAGCAATATTATCCCTTAATTTTAGAATGCATGCCTACAATATCTGGAGAAAATATTGTGCAGTATCACATCCATCTAAATCGCGGCAAGAAAGGCAAGAGAATCAAATCAGAAGCCGATGAATAGAAATCAAGGGCCTAAAATGCCATTTCGGCATACCCTTGGCAGAACTTCTATATTTGGTGACAAGTGCTGAAGCTTATAAATAGCAGCCTAAACCAATGAAGAAAAAGACACAGAGGCAGTGGATGAAAGACAGCATTGAGCCCTTACAATAAGTTATTGTACTGAGTATTATTTTGTGATCAAGAGTTTTTAGTGAATTGAGAATTCTTTATTAAGGAGTGAACTTAGGAGTTTGTGTGAGGTCACAACTCCCCCATACTTAATTCAAGAAGTTGATTTAAGTACTTGGGATCTCTAGAGTGAGGTAGCCATGAGAGATTGTGAGAGTTCATCTTACTAAAAGAAATACATAGTTGAATTCTAGAGTTGGACAAATCTACGTGGGGACCTAAGCCTGATTGAGGCCCAACCTCGTTAAAACATCATTGAGTATTGTCTCATTTTGATTTCTATTCTTGCTTTTAATTTTGTTTTTAAAATTTATGTGATCACCCTATTCACCTCCCTCTAGGGCAATCTAAGTCTTCAATTAGAACTATTCTCTTTAAAATTATGTTAGAAGGTACAATCTTTTATAACAAAAACGAGTATTAAACCATTTCATGCTCACTTATATTACCAGTGGTAATTTCTAATCATGTGTCATGACATTGAGTTCATTTATTTGTTTTTTTATTTATTCCCCACTTCATTTCAAAATATTATCCTTTTTTAATAAAAGTTTCAAAAATAAAATTTCTTCTACATTAAATAATATACCTGTAAAAATTTTCATACTCTAAGCAGAACAAATTTTATGCAATAGAGGAGTTATTTATAAATGTACGTGTATATGAGTAAAAAAAAAAAAAAAAACGTAGAGCCACTTGACATACTAAAAGTGTTTTTGGGGGGGGGGGGGGGCCTTTTCATTTGGCGGAGGGGACGGGGAGATCGCGCCAAATTTTGGTTGCTTGTTATTTTCCTGCTGGCCAGCTAGTGAGCATTATAACTTATTAGATGCACATACAATGGTCATATGAATTGAATCATGCATACAACTTAATAAATCTAAATATTGATGATATAATGCAAGCTAGGGTTTGGCGTGCGGTTTACTTTTTGCCCATAAATATTTATGCAATAATTTAATTAGGGCGTTTATATTACGATAACACATTGAAAAGGATGCAACTAAAAATAATGCATACCAAATTAACATGAATCCACCCAATTTACAAGGCATACATATGTGATTTTCTTAATAGGTATGTGTTTTCTCTACGATTTATATAATACGCTCAGATTTATAGATCCAGGTAGAGGATTCGAGAATATGGTGTTGAGCATTCAGGTTGATTGTATTGAGTATTCAGATTGATTGTGGCCATGTTTGGTAAACAGTTGTTAGTTGTTAGCTGTTAACTGTTTGTATTAGCTGTTCATATTAGCTGTCTGAATTGACAGTTTTTAAAAAAGGTGTTTGGTAAAAATTAACGGTTTTTTAAAAAATGCTAGTAAAATTTCATTTATGCCATTATTTGTAAGTTAGTTTTTAATGAGATATGTGTAATTTTTTTCAAACTTATTGACAATTATGTTATTTCCACAAACAGCTCTTCTCAAAAGGTTAATGGGAATAGTTTTTTCAAAAAGAGTTTTTTGGAGCCAAACAGCTATTGCAAACAGCTCTTTACCAAACACTCTTTACCTGTTTGACTTAAATAAAACAGTTAAAATTTTCCCAAATAACTAGTTTTCTCCAAACAGCTGTTGTTACCAAATACTCCCAAAATAAAAAATTTTTTATAGACACTTATTGACATTTGAAATTTTTTTATGACTCGAATACCTCGTCTCATAATGTTCCTTTTACTTTACACAATATTCTAGTTGAAAGTTTTTTTTGGTAAATTTGCAAGTGGAGGCCCTTTTTTTTATGGCTTTTTAAAAAAAAAAATTATGTTGAACATGCTAAATTTAGCATTAGTCTTATCACAATTCACACGTCCTAAAATTGGCTAATCACTTAAGAGAAATGGCTAATCAATGCATGTCAAGGTAGTGGTAGACTGCTAGTCAGTGGGTTGGTTTGACCTGCCCATAACAACATTTCCAAGCATTTACAATTTTTAGGAAAATCCCAATCTACATATTTTTTCATTTGTTCTTAGTCCTTAAGAAAGATTTCAAATTTTTCGATCCATCTCAATCTTTTCAATTCTCTCTAAAAAAACTATTTCTTTTCATTTTTTTCAACTCTGACCAGATCTTCACAGGCTGCCCTTTTCTCGCCTTTTTTGCCAATGGCAACAAGAAGTTGATAGCTTTCTTTCCTAATGAAATTTTTATGTTGCAAATTTAGTCATTGTTTACTCCTATCCTCTGCCCCCACATGTAAAATATAGTAAAGATTGATTCGGCCAACTCTTTTTTATTGGAGGGAGGATTGATAAGTCAAACTCAAGTCCGTAGGTTTAATAATAATAATGATAATGATGATGATGATAATAATAATAGTGGTAATGATAATAATAACAACATCAAATAGTAATAATGTTGGGAACGTCACACATGAGTAAATAAGTCCCACATCGGGAGTTTGAGAAGAAGGGTCATGGTATATAAGTCAAGTAGGCTACTCCTCCTATTGCCAATTGGTTTTAGGATGGAACCTCACTTGTGCTTGTTGCCATGGATCTTGGTTGAAGTGGGCTCCTTCGTTGGATCTCCCCAACAAGTGGTATCAGAGCCGATGGTACGTTCGGCTAGGCGACAAAGGTGTGGCATGGTGGACCCTATGAATGAGCTTGGTGAAATGACACGCAAGTGTTGATCGAGCGGTAATACGTGTGCTGCAGCGTGGCTCGGTGGTGTGGATAAGCTCTTGATGGTGGTGGCTTGACACCTTGGTAAATGCTTCCGCTCAAGGGGGAGCTTGTGCATTGATGTGGTGTGAAAGAGACTCATGTGTGAGGGGGAGATTGTTGGGAATGTCACACATGAGTAAAGAAGTCCCACATCGGGAGTTTGAGAAGAAGGGTCATGGTATATAAGTCAAGTGGGCTACTCCTCCTATTGCCAATTGGTTTTAGGATGGAACCTCACTTGGGCTTGTTACCATGGACCTTGGTTGAAGTGGACTCCCTCCTGAATCTCCCCAACAAGTGGTATTAGAGCCGATGGTGCGTTCGGCTAGGCAACAAAAGGTGTGGCATGGTGGACCCCATGGACGAGCTTGGTGAAGTGACACGCAGGTGTTAATCGAGCGGTAATACGTGTGCTGCAGCGTGGCTCGATGGTGTGGATAAACTCTTGATGGGTGGCTTGACACCTTGGTAAAGGCTTCCGCTCAAGGGGGAGCTTGTGCACTCATGTGTGAGGGGGAGATTGTTGGGAACGTCACACATGAGTAAAGAAGTCCCACATCGGGAGTTTGAAAAGAAGGGTCATGGTATATAAGTCAAGTGGGCTACTCCTCCTATTGCCAATTAGTTTTAGGATGAAACCTCACTTGGGCTTGTTACCATGGACCTTGGTTGAAGTGGACTCCCTCCTGATTCTCCCTAACAAGTGGTATCAGAGCTTTAGTTATACGATGTATTCTATCATGAGGGTAGATATTCAGAAATTCGATAGGGAGATTAGTTTTAATCTCTGAAAGGTGCAGATGAGAGCAGTTCTCATTCAGCACGGGTTGTGGAAGGTTCTGAAGGGACGTTACGTAAAACCTGAGAAGTTGACAGAAGAACAGTGGGCTGAAGATGTAAAGAATAGACGTGGGTCGTTGACGGAGGACGAATGGGAGGAACTGGAGCTGAAAGCGGTGTCAGTCATACAGTTGTGCTTGGCACCACATGTTCTGCGAGAGGTGCTAGATAAGACAACTGCGGTGGATCTGTGGGCTCGGCTGGAGGAACTCTACATGACGAAGAGTCTCGCCAACAAGATCCGTTTGAAGGAAAGGTTGTACACCTTTCGTATGGCTGAAGGTACTCCTGTTCAAAAACACTTGAATGAATTTAATTCTATTCTAGTTGACTTGGAGAGTCTAGATGTGAAAGTTGAGGATGAGGATAAGGCTATTTTGCTTGTTGTGTCATTACCCCCTTCTTATAAACACTTTAAGGAGATTATGCTATATAGTAATTCTAATACTATATCGTTTGAGGATGTTAAGTCAAACCTATTGTCTAAGGAGAAGTTTGATTTTGACATTCATGCTTATTCTGCTGAGGGATTAGCGGTAAGGGGTACAACAACTGAAAAGGGGAATGGTAATAGGAGTAAGAACCGTTCTAAGTCTCAAAATCCTCATGCTGGTAAGACCTGCAATTACTGTGGTAAATTGAGTCATATTGTTGCTAACTGCTGGAAACTGCAAAAGAAGAAGGAGAAAGAGGAAGATAATTCTCAGGAGCCTGCTGAAACTTCATTTGCTGAATCTGATTCTGATGGTGACGTTCTGTTTGCTACCTCTAGTGAAAGGATGAGCGATTCTGATTGAATTCCTGATTCTGGGTGTACCTATCATATGTGTCCTCACAAGGATTGGTTTTCAACATATGATTCAGTTGACTCAACTGTTGTTCACATGGGCAATAATGCCCAATGTAATGTAACTGGAATCGGTACTGTTAAAATCAAGACTCATGATGGGATTGTCAGGACTTTATCAAATGTTCGTCATGTTCCTGACTTAAAGCGTAACCTCATCTCGTTGGGCATCCTTGAATCCAAAGGGTGCAAATATTCAGCTGAAGGTGGAGTTCTGAAGGTCTCAAAGGGCAGTAGGATTCTGCTGAAGGGTTTAAGGTAAGGAGGCCTCTATGTCTTGCAGGCATCTACTGTGGCAGGTTATATGAAGGAAAGTTCATATAAGTCATCTCCTAGAGCTAAGTTCAAGCATTGCTTGAACTCAGTTAGCATTCGCAGTATGTGAGCGCCCTTCGGGGCATTGCCCCTTGGGAGGGGCATCACCCTTCGGGGTGCGATGACGGAGTCAGAAAGCAGTGATTGGAGATTTTGGTCCAAGGTGGAGATTGTTGGGTTTTATGGCCCAAAATTCGAGTACCGGCACGGTGGGACGACGCTACGCGAACACGGGCGTGCCACGACGAAGGAGCACCAAGCCGAGAGGGGCAGAAAATCGGCACGGGGGTGCCGTGCCATGTGGCACTGGGTGACCGTGCCACGTGGCACGGTCGTGCCACGTGTCTTTTCGCCGCCTCTTTCGGATGGCGGCTAGGGTTTCTGCCTCCGAGGGGGATTCCTCCTGGCGGCTAGGGTTCTACTTCTACTGTTTAGACCCTATATAAAGGGGGTCAAACTTAGGATCTAAATATCTCCAATACTCATACATACATTGAGAGGTAGAAGTACTTTGTGAGAGATTACAATAGAGAGGTTGTAATTCCGCTCTTAGATCAAATCACTGTGGTGATTGTGATCGTGTTGTATTCTTCCTGCTCATAGTGAATTGTTCTGGTGCTGTCACCGTCCGTGGTTTTTTCCCGCATTGGGTTTTCCACATTAAATCTCTTGTCTTCTTATTTCTGTTTTCTATTATTCACTTGAATTCTGAATCTCTAACTCATCCTATCGCTTCCGCTATTATTGTTGCTCTAATATTATTCCTAGCAAATAATAATAATAATAATAGTAACAACAACAAATACAACAACAACAATAAAAATAATAATAACATAGTGGAAATACTAGGATTGAATTTTGTACAGAGCGCGGAATAACGACAGATATTAGCGACGGATTAAAATCCATATTAGATAGCGACAGAAATGACGATGGATAATGTGCATATGAAGTTTATTAGATTTAGCGACGGACATAGCGATGGAATGTCCATTCCGTCGCCATTATTTGACCTAGTGACGGAAATTCCGTCGCTAGGTACAATAGTTTTTTTCTTTTAATTGGCATGGCAGAGGAAATTCCATCGCCTAACAGTAAAAATAAAAAATTTTGAAGATGGCGACGGAAATTCCGCTGTCATTGTGTGGCTTAAATGAAACCAGATCTGATTTTGGTTTTATTTCGTATTCGCCCTTCGAGAAGAGAGAGAGAGAGAGAAAGCCTAAGAGCACACCCCCACCCCCCGTGCCGGCTGCCGCCCATTACCTACTGCCGCCGTTCCCGACCGCTTACTGCCATTGTCGTTTCCCATCCAAACCACCACCTTCAAGTGCTTTTTTTCCTCACTTTTTGTAGTTTAATTTCTTAAAATTTTTGCATTACATTGTTAAAATTTAATAATTAGTTCATATTTTTGTTGAACTGTCAAATTTAGGTGAAGTTATTACTCCAATTTGGTTCAAAATCTTGCTCAACGTAATTTAGGGTTTAGAATTGGTAATTTTAATTAAAATATGATATGTTAGTGGAATGAAATACTCAAGTTATGATGAATTATTACTTTTGTGTAATTCGTAAGAATAGAAATATGTTTGTAGAAGTTTATAAGTAAATATGTAAAAATGCTACGTTTTATAAGTCGATTGTCAAATTAGGGGAAGTTAAAACGAGTAGTTTATATAAATTGGTATACTTTGAAAGAAATAATTGTTAATAGAGGATGATATATTTCGATGAGATTGTTGGTATAAAATTGATGTTCTAATATGGGTTGTATGATAAGGTGAAATTAGCGAAGCATGAATATTTAAAAAGTTTCGTATAGGTACGTTAGCGTATATGTTTCCATATTCAATTATATAGGTTATATAATGCATGTTTCTTATGATATATACATATCTATATAAATGTGTGTGTGTGTACATACATCTCTCTCTCTCTCTCTCTCTCTCTCTCTCTATATATATACATACATACATACATATATATGTATGTGTGTGTGTGTACTTATATGTATTTTTATGGATCAATTAATGTTGTCTTTGAGTATTGAAAAATATGTATCATATAATTGAGTAATTTATATAGTTATAATAATTTAAATTAAAATTATTTCTAATCTCAAAACTTACGTGGTTATTATTGTTTGAGCAAAATAGGAATGATCCTCCACATCGTAGGAGAATGTGTAATAGATTATTGCGTGATCGTAATGATTATGCATAATAATTTCTAAATAAAGTAAATCAATTTGATCAATTTGCACGTATGTAGATAGAGTTTTAAAATGGGGGAAAGTATTGATGTCCATGTGCTAAATGCGGAAATAGAATGTACTTAACACCTGATGAGGTAATGATACACCTTATGTATAAGGGTTTTGTGAATGGGTACTGATTTTTGATAAGTCATGGAGAAGTAGAACCTTAAAAATATGATTTTGGGTATTTAAATAGTGAAATGCTCGATGATGAGATTCAAGTCATATAAATCATGACTACAATGAATCGTACGTCTATCGTATGGAGTATATGGTTGGTGATGCTAGAATTACAAATCAAAATTTAAGGGAGGAAGAGTCAAGCACTTGCCGAAATTCATTTTATAATATGGCTCAAGCTGTTCAATAACCCTTGTATGATAGTTGTTCCACCCACAGTGAGCTCTCTGTCGCTGTTAAGCTGTTGAGTATCAAGTCCGATTATAATATGCGACAAAACTGTTTCAGTTAAATTGTTTAGCTAATGAAGGAGATGTACCCATCTAACAATCACGTGCCGAACAACTATGGTCAGACGAAAACTACATCCAATTTAAGCAGGTAATTTCTTGATTATATTTATTTATTTTCTGGAGCGTTTTTAAATTTCATTCCTCATTCTTCTCTTTTATCTGTGGACTGGGTTGAAATAAATGGTTTCCCTCTTTTTTAGTGCAGTGACTCTCGTGTCAGACTTAGAAATTTACTTTACATTAACGATATCGACTATAATATCGAAGTCAATCAAGGAAAGATTAGAAATTTGTTCAACTACTTTGAAATTTGGGGTAGTGATTGAATGCCTCCTCTTTTTTTTTTTTTTGGGTGAAAATGATTTAATTATGACATGTTCTTTAATTTAACAAAAAATTTACGTTACTTACTCTTACATAATGAATAAATGTTATTATGTCACACAAATTTCAATTATTATCGACATAAATTAAGTTTGTCAAACCAAAATATTGCAATAATAAATGTCAAATTTGGGTGAAGGTATAAATGTAATTTTATATATCACACAATTCATAATACATAATTCATACTGAAAAGAGAAATGAATATGTAATAAAAACGATTATATCATTAAAAAGTAAAGAAATTATGTTATGGACATAAGTGAACTTTTTTTTATTAAATAACCTTATTAGAAACAACTAATTTTACCAACAATTTTTTTGAAAATAGCCACTGCAATCAGCTAAATTGAATAGTTGATACAATCAACTAACAATTAATACAATCAGCTGATAGCTAAAAGTTAATAATTAATTGTCAAATAATCCAATAATCATTAAATTTATCTCACTTCGATGCCTCGTATCAAATTTTTGTAAATCATTTACAAAGATCAACCCAGAAAAAATAGAAAATAAAAAGAAAAATAAAATGCGAAGACTGTCACTGTACAGAATTTAATTCATTGCCAAAAGCGGTAAAAGATCTGATTTTTCTGAGCATACACGCAAATAATAATTCGTCAATAAAATCCAACATCCGACACGTGTAACCACCACGCTGTTTCCTACTGGCCGGCATGCTACTCAATAAGAGACTTCTCGATGTTATTCCCAAATGTCTTTTTCCCTTTCTTTTTTCTTTTTTCTTCTTTTCTTTATTCATTTTGTTTCTTATTTAACCTTTTCTCCTTTTATTTTTAGAGAAAGTTGTCACCAATAATTTCAACTATAATCTGGGTATTGATTCGAATAATCTGACTTAAGAAAATTATAGTGAATAATCTAATTTTTGATCTTATTCATAAATAATTTGATCTGAAAAAATTAATATCAAAGCACAAGTGAGTTAAGTTTATCCAAACTGTTTACTAGTATACTTGCAAATTATTCGTGTTAAAAGTTAAAACTTCGAATAATTTAAATTATCGACGTTAATTTCACCTTATTTTTATTCTTTACTTCTCTATTTTATTTTATTTAGGGATGAGCAACGGATTGGGTTGGGGGGACTAGGCTAACTCATTAACTAAACGGGTTGGGGTAGGTTCAGTACATTTGTTAATGGGTTGGGCTAGGGCCGCTGGGCTATGGGCCAAATGAACCCGACCCGCCCATTACTACCTAATGAGTGTTTTTGGTTAGTTATTTTTTCAACTAATATATTTATAATTTTTTAACTAAATTAAACTAGTCCAAATTCAAAGTTAGAAAATACACCATCAAGCTAATAAATAGGTCTGGTCAAGTCGGCCAATAGTCGGCCCGCTTTTGGCCCGTTTCAAAACGGAACAAACTTGCGCTAGACAACGGTGTATAATTATTATTGTTATGTACAAAGTGTTGGTAATGAGGTTAACTAATTGGAACATGTAAACTAATGTGTCAATTAAGTTAAAAAAATAATGGGTCACTAAATGGACCATTAATGGGCACGCCCAATCCGGCCCGTTAATATGTTGTAATGGACTTGCCCATTGGTGGCCCAATCCATTATTGACCAAGCCCTTTATTAGCCCTATTTTAAATGGGCCGACCTCTTAATTCAATAGGTATTCGATCCGTTGTCCACTTCTAATTTTATTATTACTTTATTCTTTCATTGATCTCCCAGAATCTCCAATTTTTAAAATATACTGCTAAATCCCTCTTTATTCTTTGCTTTCCTTGCACTTTTTATGGCTGCATAATTCGCTCCTTCATCTTTAAAAATTTCCCCCCCAAAAATATAAATTGTAAAGTTGGTTTGTAGATCTTTAAGGTGGCATCCACTGACCCATTTTCTATTTTCTAATATGAAACTAATTTAAAAATGTATTTTTTAAACTGCTAGTAGTGGCTATGAGAATTGTTCTCAGTAGGATTTTGGATTATCTAATATCTGATATAATTAAATGTATTTAAATTCTAGCAATTATGAAAATTTGTGACAAAATGGTGGGCACAACTGTTGATGGTGTGCTGCCCAAGGATATTGCCAACCAATTAAATTTAGTTCAAGTGCAAATACAAAATAAAATGCACCTTTTTTTTTTTTTTCCAATTAACCAACTTTTAGGGACGCAACAGCTAGTTTTTTAATTTACAAAATCTCGCCTAGGAGATCCTGGGCGCTTTAAAATTAATTCATGCCGTTGAAAAAATTAATTAATTGTTTCATATTTAAATATCAGTGAATGACCGATTGACCGGCGAGACTGACGGTCACGAAAAGAATTAAAACACCAATCCAAGTAATGCCGATCGATGAAAAAAATAAATTAAAATTGCTTACAATTTTAAGCAAAGAATAAAATTTTCTGAATGAATATTGTGGATCAGTCGTTATCCCGTGAATTGATATTTGATAATTAATGTTGACAGGTATATGTGTGTTGATCTTGTGCGTTACTTTTTTCTAAAGATTTTATTTATTTTTAAAATTATATTAGTGATATCAAATTAACTCCAAACACAAGCATAATTAGTCGGGTGTGGCTATACATAATCGAGGGCAAACAATAGGCACTGTTAAAATATGATAGAAAATTTTTTTGAGCCATTAGCCATGAATTTTAACCTTTGGAATATTTACAAATTAGACCTGATCAAATTAATGGTAGAGTCATGAGGATTGACAAATAGGGTTTTCTCGATCCTAACCCTACATGACCCTCATGCGAATTAGCATACCCTTGACCCTAACCCTATGGGTACCTTCGGATCACTGGTCAGATCCGACCCTCAGTCCTTCCTTATATAGAAATGAGATTTTGCTATGATTTTTTTTTTTGTTTTTGGTGGATAGGTGAATTGAGGGAGGTTTTGAACAAATGAGACCCAAAATATTTTGCTTTGATTTTAATTTTTTTTTTTTT
The DNA here is from genome assembly GCA_029747015.1 of Carnegiea gigantea. Lineage (NCBI taxonomy): Eukaryota > Viridiplantae > Streptophyta > Magnoliopsida > Caryophyllales > Cactaceae > Carnegiea > Carnegiea gigantea. The sequence continues at coordinate 439,792 of JAKOGI010000560.1, read as the reverse complement.
AAACAGTAAGGGTCAGTGGATCGGTTCAGAGGATCAAAATCTCTGCCCAGAGTTGACCTTCATCATAATCGGATATGCTCAATTGAGAATTAGGGCGGGTCGGAGATCAAAAAGGCCGACCTTGACCCTCACTTTTTAGGGTTGGGTCAGGACAGATCAGATGGGGTCCAGATCCATTGATTAGATCTACTGCATACAAATATATAATTTCAGAACACGATAATAGAGTCTTTTAAAACAACAAGAGGCCTCAATTTTGAATTCTAATAGTCCACATGCACCATACATCTATCAAGCATCAATGGCATTTGCAGTAAGATATGTATTTTATACCTTACATTATAACAACATTCATAGAATCATTTGCTTAAACTTTTAGGAGACAAAATACGAATAGATGTTACTTTCATGTTCATTGTACAAACTAGTATCGAAGTCAATATATACAACATTACGAATTTTTAAATAATCAAATTTCAAGTTGAAAAGTCAAATGTATTCATATCTTTCATGTGCATTAAAGAAAACAACCATTAACCAATAGTCTTACTTGCCACTTATTAGTCTATGATTGACATCATACTAATGCTAGAACCTACAACCCTAAAAGATAATTATTTTCTCCATTTCTAGATGACCACACTCTTCATTTCAAAGTTATTATTGGTTTGGATTTTTACAAAATTGTGACATTGCAAGTTGCAATGCACAACTTGTTCACATAAATATGATAATACCATTTTTTTTTAAAAAAAAGTTTCTTGGAGTATGATGGGTGCATTAATTTGTGGGTTCAACTACTTGTGACCCATACGGTGATTAAATTTAATCAATAATGGGAGAAACTTTATGTTTCAATTGGGTCATCTAGGGTTGAATTCCTCCAAGAATCTAGGGATGACTTATGTATACCAGAAGCTTTGGAGCCTACAAGAAAATGACATCCATGAAAAGGTCAAATTTGCTTAGAAAATGCACTAAATGCTTGTGAGGATTCAAGTGTTGAAATTGTAGACAGTCGATGCATTTGATTGAAATAATAAATGTAGAGCAATATTGATAATTTTAAATGCATCATTCTCAAGTGAAAGTTGAAAATTACAATATGTTAATTTAGATTGTACTATAGTTAATAAAGAATGGTGAATAATGCATATGTTTTTCAAATAATAGTTCCTCGCTACGTCGTAATAATGGTTAAAAGCTTAAAATTAATTAATAAAGGATGGAATTTGATTATTCCTTATCATTCTTTTGAGAAATAAGATCTATCTCTTTTGGAACGGGCCAAAGTTAATACAATGCACCTACTATCGAAGGGGTGAGTATAGGATTAGGGGTTGCTCGAGATTGCATGGGGAAAGTCTTGAAAGCTGAAGTGTAAAGGCTGAAGTCATAGAATAGCTTGAGATAGCCGAGAAAGGCTGATTCGATAAGATAACATGATACGATCCCGACTCGAAGTTATTGAGAGAAATACAAACCGAACCGAACCTGATCCGACCTGATTTCAATTCGAAGTCGACACGATTTTGCCGTTTAGTATGAAAGTTATTTTTCAATTTGAGCAAATCTGAGTTATTTTCAAAACTGATATGAAATTAGCCTGTTTATTAAATGGATTGACCTGACTTGACTTGTTTTCCAGCTCCACTTGAGATGCACAAGGTGAAGCATTGAGATTGGCGCTTAGAGATGCAAGCCTTGCAAGTTGGGGAAGGGTGATAATTGAATCCGGTGCACTTTTTGTTGGACATGAAGACTGCAATTGGGGAAAAGCTAGTGAGCTTCATTGCATATCAGCTTGAATGATGTTGGAAGCCTTGTTGGATGTTTTAAGACTATTTACTCAACTCATGCCAGCGGGTTGGAAAACCGAATCTGAAAAGCGGGCATTGTCAAGTATTATTTAATAAGTTTCCGACTGGCGTTCTAACACTTGCAAAATTAGATCTTACTTAATGTAAATTCAAAGGCCTTTGGCATTCAAAAAGAAAAGAATACAATAAATTTAAAGGTCTACAAGTTACTCTATAATTTAACATACTTTTCTAATAGATTATCAATAATAATTTTGTTTTGCATTTTTATGGTTTAATGAACTTTAAAAGAAAAATGATGGTCAAACTATATCTTATTTGGCAATGCTACCATGGGGGGAGTAACAAAAGATTGTAACTTTGTTTCTCTGTTAATTTTATAAGATGTGAGTAGAGTTTGGGACAAATGCATACTTCTATGCATATCTAGGAGCATACTAAAGGACAATGGACCATTTGTTATGTTATACTTTGAGTTGTGACAATTTTACTAATTATTGTGAAAGAGGCATTGGAAAAAGGAACTGCCTTTAGTATGCTCCTAGATATGCATAGAAGTATGCATTTGTCCTGAAATGGAGAGTAGCTGCATGGTCGAAGGTTTGGAAAGAGGACGTCCCGTATAGCCATGAAACGCTCACCAGGAACTTTTCGTCCATTCCAATTTTGTTCAACTAAATGAGGGTCTACTCCCTGCAATGGGGCCTATGGTTGTCCTGTCGTAGTTGTAGAATACTCTTGTTGGAAACTTTACCTTTCCGGCATTACTTATCGGCAAAAAATGGTGAAAATTAGTTTTGTTGTGTAGAAAATTTATTTTGTTATTTCAATAACCTACTTGACTGAATTTGAGTTTTATTATAGATGTCCTGGAGTTTTCAATTAAAGAATTCATTCCTTTTTTTTAATTTTTTTGTGTGTGCGTATTGTGGTCTTTTTTTCTTGCTTTGGGGGGGGGGGGTTGGCGGGGTTCTCCTGCTGCATTGATTTGATAAGTTACTAATAATTTTAAAATAAGGTTGAGTAGGAACCCATAGAGTTGGGATGGCTTGGGGAAAGGTACTAATCTGTATCTAAAATTCTCCTTGGACGGTAATTTTTCTGAAGGTATTATCAAACTTCTACGACCATGTGCTCCCACCAAACATACGTGCAAGCACATATTAAAAATTAAATATATGACACCACATGGCTACCGTTTATAAACCATACACTCGATCGCAATGTGTAATCGTTAGCTCAACTAGAAACTTGTGTTACCAAGGATTTAGATTTAAATTCTATCGACATCATTTTTTCGTCTCATTCACATCCCATAAAAATTATAATAATAATAATAATAATAATAAAAAATTCACTGGATCGCATGATGACCAACTGGAAGCTACGGGTTTGTTTCGTTATCTATTTTTCCTTCTCGACCCCCTCTCCCCAAATTGGGCCTGCCCTTTTGGGCTGGGCCGGGAGTAACTCATACTAAGCTAGGCGTTAATCACAACTTCACTGGGCCAGGAGTGTCTAAAGATTAGAGGTCAATACTTTTGTTGTTTGATGTTATGGGAGGTATAGACTTCGATGTACAGAATCCATTTTAAAGACGTTATTAATTAATTAATCGAACTATATTATAATTTTAAGAGACTTAAAACTTAATCAGTATATATTAATTCAAGTGATTCAAAGCCTATTTTCTTTAACCAATATATCATATTTAATTTTTTTTGGATAGAATATAATGTTCAAATTTTACCACTTATAATCAACAGTAATTCAATGACTATAAAAAACACCTGTATTAAAACTCGATTTGAATTCAATTAAAACTTTTAAATTCAAAGTTAAACAAAAAATGCACCTAAATTAGACCAATACCTATGGTGTGTGCTTTTTCGAGATAAGGAGTAGCTATAAACTGTAAAAAATGTCACAGGAAGATGTGCAGATAGTTACAAGGTATTTGTAAAACAGCTATTAAGACTTAAGGGCCATAAAAAGTTGCAAGTGACAATAAACTTAGCGCTGGCTATCGCGAGAACTATAAAAATTGTCAGACTAGTTTACTATAAAATTATATTTGATTATACTTCAAAACATAGAAATTTGGGATCAAATGATATTTAAAAACTAACTAATAAGATTCAATGAGATAATTCTTATAATTAATAAGAAGGAAACTCAATTATTCGATCTTTTACTGATAAACATCAGCAATGGTGTGTGCATTCACACGAATCGGATGTGTAACATCGAGTGCGAACGAGTCGCTCATAATGCTTTGATTCACATAACTTCTGACATGCTGCCTTCGAGCACAAGCCTACGTCTGGCAGTTCAAACACCTCTTTGCACATCCCAGCTTGCCCGTCAATACCTGTTCGTGTATTTTTCATCGCGGAAATAAACGAATAATCAAATAATTAAATACATAAAAGAAATTTGATATAATTTCAACATTTTTTTGGAGTTCAAAATTTATTATCTAACAAGTATGATGAAATTATTTGATACAGACCTATGGAGAAGGACACCAAGAGAAGAAGGAATAAGGTGACGCCAAAAACCTTTGTCATTTCTGCTTTGGATGGTGAGATCCAAATTTTATTTGTTATGAAAATGTGTATATTTTGGAGCATAGGAAGGAATATTGCTTATATACATCATTATTAATCCATTTTAAGGGAAGGATCGGAGAATCTAAATTGTTCTAATATTATTTCTTAACTTTTATATTTTTTTGATAAAATTCATTGACTTTTATTATATATACACTAGCTAATCTTTACGTATTTGTGTACACAATCTTTATTGCATCTTTATAGCTTTTTTCCTTTGGGACATATTTCGTTAGAGCCTAGAGATACTTTAATTGATTTAGTTATGTAAAATTAGATTTTGATTGCTATTTTCCTCTTTATTTATCTAACGTTAGAGCCTAGAGAGATTGTTTCTAAATTGTAAGGAGTTGCATGGTTAAGAAAAATTATCATAAAATGAGAGTGTATTTAAGAAATTGAACGGATTCAGTCTTCTACATACGCGAGGAGGATGTGTTGAATCGCTTGATTATGTTACGGACAACGTCCTACTCACGACGGCTTAGTTAAATTGGCATAAGCCTCCTTTGCGGGCTCCACAACAAGAAATAATATAGTTTGCTAAAGAGAGTCCTTTGCATAAATTGAAATTATATCCATAATTTAATCCCATAAATTATATTGTTTCTAGAATCTATAATTTGTGACATTAGTAATGATTTTATTCTATTTCTATGCTATGAAGAGCAGAAAATAAAGTAAGAGTTGGCCATAAAGTATAAACTATATAAAAGATGTAAGTATCTTCAGTCGTTACACATCTAACACCCTTAATACAAATAAACGCCTCACAAGTGCAGTCTTATACTCTCCAAAAGAGTTAGTAGTTGGCTTCATTGATTTTTGTTTCCCTTTAGGTCCGATCTATAACTGGTTATTTGTTTCTCTTCATTTTTCTTTGTGCGATGGTATGATTTGATTTTTATGTTCTCTAATCTCTATACTTTGGCCCTATTCTTTTCGTAGGTCTTTTTAGATTTATCAACCTCAACCCACATCGACCTACTTCAACCCACTTCAACCAATTTCAACCCACCTGAAAAAAGAAATATATATATCAACCTCACCCCACTTCAACCAAACTCAACCTACCTCAACCTACTTCAATCAACTTCAACCCACCCCTTCACAATTACATCCTCATTATTTTAACACACTTCAACCCACCACAAAAAAATATACCAACTTCAACCTAATTAAACCGACTTCAACCCACTTCAGCCTACTTCAACCCACCTCAAAAAAAAAAATACCAACTTCAATCCACCTAAACCCACCTCAACCAACCTCAACCCACTTCACCCTTTTACCCACCCCAATTTATCCACGAAAAGAACAAGCCCTTTATCCGGGCTTCATAATGATAGAGGAAAGAAGATATATGTAGAAGATTATGTCAACGTTTCCTTGTGCAACTAACTAAACCGCACCACAAAAATTCTAAGTGTAAAATAACTCAAAATTTCTTTAATTAGACGGATGGAGAACACGAGCATTTTTTTTGGGGGGGGGGGGAATAGTAAGTACATTATCGAAACATTAGACAATGCTTTTCTCAAGAGATCTGTCTATATTGTCATCCGCTAAGATACGAAGAAGCTCATGAGGAAGAGGGGGGAGATAGAAACTGGAGCTATAAAAAGGTAAAAGAAGGTCAGTCTTTGTTAGCCAATATGCTGTCATATTGCCTTCACGGTATACGTGTTGAACTTGAAAACTAACTGTTTTCTGTAGAAAAATCTAAATGTCTTGAATCAGAGTATGAACTACCCATGGTATACTAATTTCACCCCGTATTGCTTGGATGAGGATCTAATGAACAGATATAACTCCTAGTTTTTTTCCCCCTGTAATATAGTATAGATAAATAGTATAAAAAAACTAGGAGTTATATTTGTTCATTAAATTCCGATTATGAGTTACCCATGATATATTAATTTTCGATAGATGATAATCCTATAAATGGTTTTATATTTCATTATGTGGATAAGGTACAATAGTACCCAAATGGATTGCTTGATCCAAGATTTACTTTGAAATATTTTTGGTGCGTAAGATTTACTTAAATGTGAAATAACTAATCTTGGACCAATTGTTACAAAGGCTTGCTTAGATTATAAGAGTATTTAGGTAAGGAGTTTAGCTTAATTAGGAATCCCATTTTTTTATAGAACAATTTTTTTTGGACACTTTCTTCAATATCTAGGCTTGATAAATATATGACCCTACTAGATGGAAGTCAAAAGAGTAACCTTCTTGAACTCAAAGAAAAGAAAGAAAAGCTAAGCAATGTATTATTTGATGTTATGATTCCTCCTAATCACACACTACAACTAGGTTTGACCACAAATCACTATACTTTTATTGTTTGATGTTAATCTAACTGTATTATAGTTTTAAGAGACTTAAAATTTAACCAGTATATATTAATTCAAGTGATTCGAAACCTATTTTCTATAACCAATGTATTACGTTTAATTTTTTTTTGGGGGGATAGAGTATTATGTTTTGTTGGAGTAAGCTTTTAGCTGAGATGGTTCTTGAACATGGTATCAGAGTCTTTCTGACCAAATGGTCTCGAGTTCGAATCTCAACAACCCCCATATTGATTTATTGCACAAGGTAGGGGGAGCTTTTGCAGCAGCTACGCTTCAAACCGAAAAAGTATTCGCATAAGGGGGCGTGTTAGAGTATAAACCTATTCTGGGACCTTCAAGAATCAATTTAAACTTTTGGTTGAGTTGGTTTTTGAATACCTTCAAATTTTACTAGTATAATCAATGGTAATTCAATGACTATAAAAAAATCTTTATTAAAATTCGACTTGAATTCACTTGAAACTTTAAAATTCTAAATTAAACAAAAATTGTACCTAAATTAGACCAACACTAATGGAGTATGGGCTCTCTTAAATACATCTTCCTGGGCTCTACTAGCACAAATTCACAAGGATACAGTGGTGGAGATTCATTCATTTTGGACTGCCCATTAAAATTAAGCCTAAACACTTCCCCATTTTCCAACCCCAAAAAAAGAAAAAAGAAAAAAGAAAACAGAAAAAAGAAAAAAAAAGAGCACGTTCAATTGAAGGAAGAAGTCCGCTTTCGTGCTTCTGATCTTCTGCCAACACTCCCTCCTCCCCCGCCTCCCTTTGACATTTGATTCTCTCTCCTTCTTTCTTCCATCTCCAAACTGTGCAAGTTTGATCATTTGAGAATCATCTTCTGAGGTATGTTCATGGTCTGATTTAATTACTGAAAACCTTCCCATTTCCTGCATGAATAGTGATCTCAGTAGTTCGATCAATATGCTTTTAGAATTTCATTTGTTGATGGGTTTTAGCAGCTTGTTCAAATCACAATTGGGGCAAGTTTTCTTCTTTGTTTTGGTTGTTGTTGTTGGCTGTTCATGAGATTAAATTTTGTTTGATTACTAGCTGTGCATTTCTCTCTGCCAAAATCGTGTAAATTATTGATTCTTGGTCACGGGGGGTTTTTTTTTTTTGGGTGATTTTTTTTTTTTGGGGAGAATTTGACTCTCCAGGATAATGGTTTTCTGGGTTTATTGTATTACTAGTAGTTTGAAGCAATTTGGCAATTTTCATGTAATAATATGCGGCAACAGTGTTGTTAGGACACGTTGAATAGCTTGAACTGTGATTGCTACACAATTAAGTTAGAAATGGGTAAGGAAACAGTACGACGTCAATGGTTTTAGCTTTAGGAATATATGTCATTGTATGTCTATCGGAATCGGTCTCTTTGCCTGTAGAGGTAAATTTTACTCGATTACTAGCTGCGCATATGTCATTGTAGGGGTCGAGCTTTAGGAAATATTTGGATCTCCCCACATTGGGAGTTGTTGTTGTGTTAAGTATATGCCATTGTATTCATTTTGATTGACTGAATGTGAAATTATAACAATGCTTCCGCTGGAAACGCAGCTGAGGAGGGATGTAGATTGAGAAGTTGATTTCGGTTTTGCATTGCTGCAAACAGGTTCAAATATACTGAGTTAACTTTAGAGGGTATTTCATGCATTGATATACAGTGCTGAATGCTTGTTGGATAGCTTTTCATCATGGAAAAATGAAGGAATTAAGTCAAATTTTCGTCTAAGGGTTATAAAGATTTGATCATTTGCTATTCCTGATTTAATCAAAGTCCAAGTTGATTCTTTCTGAAGCAAGACAACTCCTGTTCTACAAATTGACATGAGCGATTGATTTCACCATTTTAAGTTTTGCAATGATCAAGTAAGCAATATTTGGATATCAGCGTCCTTTTGATATCAAAGAAAATCTGGATTCTTGAAATAGTGTAGGACTAAAAGTAGACAAAATGAATCTGTAATGCAGTGATTTTTGTCCGTTTGGTTCGACGTTTTTCTAGATTGAATTGTTTTACCCCCTTTGATTATAGAATTCATCAAGCTGGTTAAGCCACTTCAGTTTCTGACTGTGGTTTTCTGTTGCTTCGGAAACAGATTGTGAAAGTGTTAGTGAGACGTTATTCTGTACGAGAAAGTTTTGTCAGTAATGGCTGCTGATTCTTTGAGAGCTCGGCATCCTAAGAGAAGAATCAATATCATATCACTCCGAAAGGTTTATCGATCAGTGTGGAATCATCCATTAGTTGTGGTTGTGCTATTATTCTTAATATGCTTGCACCAATATTTCCCTTCCGCATTTGCTCTTGTGGTCTCTGTGTCGCCTATCATAATTTGTACTGCTGTTTTGCTTGGAGCCATATTGGTCCATGGGCAGCCAAATGACCACAGAGTAGAATATCATGGAGGATTGAGTAGCACTATTTCATCTCAAAGGACTGGAGTAGCAGATCATTCATCTTGTGCTGAAAGAGACAGAATCTATTCCAACAATAGATTTTCGGAGGTCAGAAACAACATAGTGGCGAAGAACATGGTAGTTTCAGGCATGGTGGGTGCTGGGATCAAAGTCATTGATAATCTAGCTACGCGAGTTGACTGGGAATATTGCAATTCAAAGCTCAGTCAGGGAAAAAGCAAGGCGGGGTTTCATTTTGGTCACTTTGAAGATAAAGATTTTCAGATGCCCGAGATTCAAGCACAGAACTTAGTGGGAAGGCATGATAGAATGCTGCAGGTTGATGCTGATGCTGGCATCATGGACAAGTTAGATAACAAGTTAGAAACGTTTGGGTACCAATACAACCATGTAAATGCTGCTACTCGTCATGATTCTTCAGAATCTGAGTCTGATGGGGGAAGGAAGCCCTTTGTCAATGATTTAGTTGTTCATTCTATTGCAACACCTCAGGAGATTCACCCACTTCTAGACACTGAAGATCTATTACTCCATAATCTGTCTCATGATGCCTCTCCCAAGTCTGAAACGCAATCCCTTGGATCAAATATAAGCAATGGTGAGTCAGATGAGGAAGTTGATTATATAGTTGAGGAGGCCGAGGATGAAGTTGATGACAATGATGATGATGAGGATGAGGATGAGGATGATGAAACTCCAGAAGCTAAACATGGTGGTAAGACGTCGGCAGTTGCATGGACAGAAGATGACCAGAAGGTTCTTCAGGACTTAACATGTTCTGAGATGGAGAAAAATGAACAGCTGGAAAGCCTTATTGCTAGAATAAGCAATGAAATAAACGACAGGCAATTGGCAGAGGAGACGGGAGTCAGTGAAGATGTAGATGATGATGATGATGATGACGACGACGACGACGACGATGACGATAACGGAGGCAGTGATCATCATGTGGAGAAGGATGGAAATAAGCCTGTAACTTTGTGGACAGAAGAGGACGAGAAGAATCTTAGGGCTCTGGGAACTTCCGAGCTGGAAAGAAATCTATGGTTGGAGAATCTTCTTGCGAGGAGAAAGGTACAGAGGAACTTCTCTATGATTTCAGAGAGAAATTTGATAGATTTGGACTTCTCTGATCTTCCTTTCCAAGTTGCACCCATTTCGACTAATAGAGTTAACCCTTTTGATACCCCTGGTGATACTAATCCCCATGACAATGTACCCCCAATTCCTGGCTCTGCTCCATCAATTGCCTTGCGAAGGAAAAATCCTTTTGATTCACCAAGTACTTCCCCCAAAAGGGCAGATAATCCCATCGAAGAATGCCCTGAGGAGGAGTCCATGGAAACAGACCTGAAAAATGCAGTATTTCACACAAATGCAAGTTCCAGTACTGATTATATTCGCATTGAAGATGTCTTAGAACCAAAATATATGGAAAGAGGTGAAAAGGAAGCTTCACTACGTCGATATGGAAGTTTCAATTTAGGTTATGATTTCATGGTAGATGCTTCTGGTTCTGGACAAGACCTCTTGGAAGTTGACCGAAGAAATGCAGTATTTAGTAGGCATGAAAGTTTCAGTGTAAGACCAGCATTCTCAAGCATTTTTACCCGAGAGAAGCCCAATAGGCGGCAGTGGAGACCTATTTTTGTTCCCAAACAGCTGGCTAGAGAAGAAGTGATGCATCCTTCTTTGGAGAGACAATCTAGTCAAGACAGTGGGTCCGCAGTGAGTCAGATTTCAGATTCTGAATCCTTTTCTTCCGGTGAAGATTATGAGCACATAGGATCTAATGAAGAAGAATCATCGACATCTGAGCTCCATCAAAATGGGGAAGAGACAATCACAGCCGATCATTTTCCCAGTGATTCTGAAAGCGAAAGTGAATACTCTGAAGCAGTAGAAGATGATGAAAATGAGCACTTGGCAGTCACTGTGAGTGTAAATGCAGACAATGAATATCAGAAAACATTGGCATCAGGAGAGAACTTTGATACTGCATCGAGCACATCTATGTCATCCAAAGAGGATGATGGGTCTTCAAATGGACGTCAATTTCAAGACGTTGAAGTCGATGAATCTGTTTTCTCACCAAAGGCTCCATTAGACGAGTCTGATATCAAATACATGAGCACGGAGGAAGATCATAAAGAAATAGAGCCCATCTATGATGAAAGTCCTTCCGCTATAGTGAAAAATAGAGCATTTTCTTCCACTTCAGCTCAAATTTAGAGAGAGACAACTTTTCTTCAACCGTGCTAGGTTCGTGTTAACATTAAGCCTTTACAGCAGTTGGACATTGTGCTTCGCACACCACCGACATTATATGCTCTTTTTCCTTCTTACAAAGCCAGTGTCTTCGTTACACAAATAACATCCTTCCGTAGTTTCGATGCACCTTACTGAGTTGTGCGGTGCTGTTTGGTAGCAATGAACAAACAGGTGAGACATCGTAAATCCTCAGATTTTCGAATGTATTCATGTACTCAGTGATTTAGGAGAACAAGAAGGCATGTTTTACCCCTGCTTGTGCTACCATAAATTGGCTTCAATTTATCAAATATGAAATAAAGTTCATCCTCAGCATGATCTATTTATTGTTCATGTGTCAGAAGTTAGAACCCTGTTTTTCCTGGTGACATTATGCAGTTGAAGTTGGTTTGTGCCGCAAATGCTCGTAGATTGTTCTGGTTAATACTTGGACACTCCATTGGGCTTGAACTCTGGCAAGACTTGAATATCTTGCTTTGGATGGGCCCAATAACTGGTATTTTATCGCAAGAGTCCTAACCGCTCAAGAATATGATGGACAGACAGGACAGTTATCATATCTGTGTAAAATGGGACAATATATAATGGTCCCATACTCCCATCTCTCTCACTATTTCCATATTCCTTTGTCCAATATGGTCAACATCATCCAGGTGGCCTCTGGATCAGGCTACTCTGGCCATGACCCATCCCCGACCGGCCCAAGCCTAGTTGGATTGTGGGCCACCTTTGCCCATGATCTAGTTCGGTACCATCCATGCCGATATCTCTACATTCACCAGAGTAAGGCTATTTGCATTTGCATTTGTCTAAACCCTGTTTTTGATATAAACTGAGCTTAGGTGTGTTATGGGTCGCTTAGTTATCTGTGGGTGGGTTTGGCAACCATCATTATCAAGAAATAGCCTCCTTATTTGTCAAAAATCAAGAATAAGATTGTTTACATCTAAATTTTTTAAAAAATCACGCTTTATTGAAATAAGAAACTACCGTCTTTTTAGGACAGAATATGAGTTATTGTTGTAGGACTACTCCATCTCATGGTAACATGGGGAGCTTAATTATTTTCCACCTAACAAAGTGGCGCAAATCAGAAACTGATCAAAAACAGAAAAACCTTTTGGTGACACTTTTGATGATCACAAAAGAACAAAGAGAGTACCACTATATTGGGCACAGAATTGATTTTCCGTCATGTCATATATGATTGTCTTGCTCAAAGCAATTTCGCCCCACTATCTAATTTCCTTGTTGAGGGACCTCTACTTTCCATCTACTGTGATAAATTTTCTATATATAATCGGTCTCTCCATGGTAGTAATGTCTGTAGAGATAAGGTTGCCTATATTTAAATTTCCATAGATCTACAAAAGCGAGATCCACACTGGGAGTTGTTGTTGTTGTAATGAGTCTAACATATTGTAGCCCCTCTGTTTGCTTATTTTAGAAGTTCTCTTTGAATCTTTATGGTATGATTACTATTACGTGTAATTTCGCCTTATAATTATTACTCTTATTATGACTATCTGCAAATCATGCCTTCGTTTAAGGATAAAATTTTTAAACTAAATGATGGTTCGTGTAAAAAATATTTTTCCCTTAAAAAACAAAAGATGAAATTATTATGAGAGATTATAAAACTAGTGCCTTTATCTAGGACTCTCTAAATCTAGAGTCTTTATTTCATTGTAGTCTTGTCATTCTATGTTAGTAGGTCTTCCTTTAATAATGTAGCTCATGAGCTTGGTCGTTATGCTTTAGATTGGGGGCATGGGGAGTGATTTGGAGAAAGGACAACCAAGTTGCATCAAGTTTTTGGGTCGAGTCTAAAAAATGTTGTACTGTCAATTGATTTAAAGTGATATAATTACCCCTTTAAGATAAAGATGAAATAAAATATTATTGACTATTAAAATTGTGTCTAACTTTTTACCCTAATGGAAAAAGAGAAGATTTTTGAGAAACCAGCTTCCCTTAAGTTTAATACAAGGCAGAAGTAAAAAACAAAAATTGGACGAGGTAAATTTCAAATTATAAATGTTCATAACCTTATAGAAAATTTTCTAAGAATATCTGAAATAAATTTACATGAATACAAGTCAATTTGATAAAATTACAGGAATCTTCTCAAAATACACATATTCTTACTATATAATCCGTCAATTTATCAAATAAACTTACGACGATTATTTGAATTTTTCCAATTTTGCATTCTTAAGATGCTAGTAGCACCAAACAAAAAAATATTCTATTATAAAGTCATCTCAATTAGCACCGTTCAATCCTCATTGTTGATAGGTATCTTCCATTTGCATTTTCATGACAAGTACTATTTTCCATACTAGTAACCCTATTTGGCTGAGATTTTTTGCCCAACTTACCAACTAAACTATAAAAAACACAAGAAATGCAAGGTTTGATAGTAACTTCCACTTTGATTGCCTCATACATATAGTTAAGGAAGTGCCAAAGTTGAGACTAGATAGGCAAAAGACTAGTTCTTTCTGATGTTCAATCAGTTTTGTAGGGTAGCATGCATAATTGTAGATTGCTTGTTTAGAGCTCAAAATTCGGTCAAAAATAATTAAAAAAAAAAGTATAATCTTGAAAGTGATATAATTTCCCCTTTGAATAACAGGAAGATATAGCCCTCTTAGTTTGAATCTTGTTCTTTGGTCTTGTATTCTCTATTTTACTGGAGTCGAGATACTGTTGGTCTAATAAGAAGTAAAACTCTTCTGTCACATATTTTTTTCATTTACAAGGCTTGAAAGTCGAACCCGAGACCTTGCTTATGGGAAACAAGTGTCTATGCATTTTGAAAATTCTAATCCGTAAAGCCAATAATAGTTATGTTCTAGCTAACACATATTAGAGACCTTTTTAAAAGTTTTTTAATTTGACACTTTATGCTTTATTTTATTGTTTACATTGCTCAAGTAGCGGAATAATTACTAAGTATGATAATTAAGGACTTTGGATCTCTATAATGTTATTTTGTCAATGAAATAAAAAGCATATCATTATTTAATTTAAGTATCTGTAAAAATCCCTTAAAAAATTGTTGTGGATTTTCAAAAGTGAACAGGACTCTTAATATAAGGATAAGAACATGTCATATGCTTCGATCTATACTCATTCTAAGATCAAATTTAGCTGCAACCACGCAATTAATTGTTGGATTAATATTATTTAGGTTTAAAATTCATAAATAAACTATTTGAAATTTGAAATGAAGTCACGTGAGCAACGGTCAACGGCCCAACAACCAATTCTGATAAAATTGCTGACAGAGGCTCGCAAATTAAGGCCCAACAACCCAACCGCCCACCATTTACTCAACTCCGTCACCATCTCTTCACCGTTTTCAATTAAGGCTTCTTGATTTCTTCTATTTATAATTACATTATTTTTAGTGGTGGAAGTCTTTAAAAATTAATATTCCAAATCTCGGTTTAAATTCCACAAGTATAAAAAAATTTTTATAGGTCAATAGTAATTCGACTTTGATAACAGAGACTCAATCATAAAAAAAAAATCCAAATAAGTTTTCAAAAGATACTTGAATATGTCGTTTTATTTTTAATAAGTAAAAAAATAAAAATAAAAAATAGATCTCAAACTTCGAAATTGACTTGATAACGATCACAAAAAAATATGATAGTTATAGCTGCAGTCTGTCCGAAATTTTTATATAGTTTTTCTAACACCCCATATTGACATATAAATTTGTCAAATGTCTTAAACAGCACTAAATTTATTGACAAATATAAACACACCTAATTAATGAATTAAGAGAAAAAGTTGAAAAGAAGTGTACTATATATATGATGCATTTGTATAAAATTATGAACACGGCACATAATATGAAGTGACGTACCACAAAAATAGTGATGGGGTTGAATATAATTTCATTTTCATGCCCCCACTTCTTTGGTCAAAAATTACAGCTTACCATCACTCTATAATGTCGTAGGGAGGGGGCCAGTTCCAAATTCCAAATGCATGCAAATGGCATCATCCCCTATTTCCCTTTTTTTAAAAATTAAAAAAAAAATAGACATTCAATATTATAATACTGAAATTTGATGCTCTATCATAGTTGTCAATATCTACCCTTTCAGTACTTCTATTATTTTTTTTTTTTGAGTGTAAATGAGGTGCAAAAATTAGTGTAAATGAAATTTGGATTTAGATCTCTGGTAAGAACTTTCAAAAAAATTTTACCGGTTGAAATAACTGATGCCTCACTTTTAGTACTTTCATTATAAATTCGTCTTGTTTTCTTTCTATTAAAACCAATAGAACACATTATATCGAATAATCTTCTATACATTGAAATCTTCCATATGAGGTTATTTTCCTTTAAAAAAAAAACTTCTACACCAGTACATGTTGGTTCAAGCGGTCTGATACTTATTCATTAGATTTTTGTAAATTTTTGTTGTATTTTGCATCCTGGGTGGTTTTTTTGAGGGTGGGTCGGGGGGTGCCTTGATGGGAAATTAGGTAATGTTTAGAATTAATTACGATCATGTTATTAATATAGATTAGTTAAAAATAAAATATGGATTACTCGAGTGATTTGAAAGTTTATTTCTACATAAGATTATGAATTTGAATTCAAAAAATTAAAAAATTTTATATTTAAGAAGCTTAATATTTTATGAACTAATAATAATTCGATTCTTATTAAAAAGATGAAAACTCGATCCACACACAATATTAAGCAAACAAACAAAAAAAAAATCACGCCTAATAATACATCGGGCCATGTTGAATAGTGGTTCTTTATGATGTGGAACTTTCAATGTGCCTTCCTGTTGCAAACGTTATAATCCCTATTCATTATTATTTTTGATCGGTCTAATTTCTCACACGAATCAGCCTGTATCTTGAGACCCATATTGAGAGGTGTTGTTAGTGACGTTTAATTTCTTAAACGTCACAATCACCATTCATTATTATTTTTGATCGTTCTAATGTATGAAAAACTTGTTGACTTCGAGACTTTTCTTTATGCATATTATTCGAGATTATGTTCTAACATAAGCATTGGGTTTAGATTTCATCTGATTATTTCTATCATTATTATCTTCAGTGTTTATCACATAGTTTTAGTATCCGGCACAATTATTATTATACATTTGACCAACTCAAATAAATTCCTTACAATAATATACTGGTGATGTTGCAAATGAGTATTGTGCACAGTGGTTAGAGTCTTTAGCGGAGTTTCATAAATGATAATTAAAATTTGATTATGTTTATTCAATTAGTTTAATCGATAATTTATCTAAGCAACTAACGGTGAAAACTATCATCTAACTCTTTTTTTGGGGCACTAATGAGTTACAAGAATACGACAATATACTTATTACTAAGAAATAAGATAGAATTGAACATAAGCCTTTACACGGAATCATTTATTTTGCGGGCAGCGATGTTCTGTCTACATCCAAATCTCCTCCAAGTCTCGCACAAACGAGACTCACTCTGTGAGCTGTTGTTGTTGGAACCGGAGGTTGTACATCTAGACTCTCAATCTTAACTTCTAGATCGAAACATCATCAGCGTCACATAACTTTGTTATAATTTTTTTTTTTTTGGGCAATTGAAGCAACTAATTAACTTTATTGACTACTCCCCCCCCCCCCCAAACTATGTAATATGAAAAAATTAGGGCAAAAATGTATCCCATGACTTTGATACTTTTTACAGCTTAATTAGGAATAGCTAGCAAGATGCCATGACAATGATAATACATGCATCAAGGACAGAAACACATTACATAAAAATCAAGTAGCTATGCCTTTTTCAAGATCTTTCCCTTAGAATTATGGCAAAAGCCAAAATAATATAAAAGGAGTGCACTTAATATATCGCCACTTATAATTGAATTGATTCGAAAAAGAAAAAGAAAAATCTTAAAGTCATGGGGCAAACCATGCATCCATTGACAGTAATACACTACACTAGTCCTTAGGTTCAGAAAAGTCATGTGATTTTCCCCTCATAATATGCTAACATGTAACGCAATGCATTCTTGCAAAGTGGTGTTGCTCTGCTCAAAGGGGGAAAAGAAAAAGTTTATTTATTTCTTAATTTTTTTTTAAAAAAAATAAAATCTGGAGGGACATATATATGAAGATATTCTCAGCTGCAATTTATTGTAAGTTACATCCAATATTAATTATTAACATTTAGCATAATTTAATTTCTTTAAACACACACCTTTGTATTTCATTGATAACAATTAAGTATCATTTAATATTGCTGATTATTAATAATCAACATTTAAGACTAATAAGCACCAATCATTTTCAATCAACACTCATCAACACTCATCAACACTTATAGATATTTCCTAATTGTAATTTCAACTTGATCTGATCAATACTTATTAGTATCAGTCATCATTTATTAGCACCGATAAATATTAGTAATAAATTACTTATGATAAATTGAAAAGAACTTGCCGTTAATATCAAAGTAATCAATAATTTATTAAAGGTTGAATAGACCAGATCTTTAAAACATATATATCTGATTAACATCTCTTAAAAATTTTACCATTTGAACTAACCAATACGAACTTATCACTATAGATCTACCCCATCCATCTCAGTTCCTCGATCAACTCATTTGGTCAAACTGAAAATTTGTCCATCATGATCCTATCATGACTTTATTTTTCTCTTATCTATGTTAAACAATAGCCTTAATTAATTATAATAATCTTTGGCTTGCCTGATTAAAATTAAAAATGACTAATATTAATATGTATTGGCGAATTGATAAAATTAATTGTCAGTTGAATTGAGAGAATCTTGAAGGAATAAAACAGACGAAATATTTAGTTTAATTAGCACTTAATTAGAAGCATGGATTCTTGTTAATCAACGAGGGAATCACCATCGGGTCTCTTGATTGATTGATGCATTCGAGAACACAGAATACCCAAACCATGTGGCCCCTTTAATCAGTCCAAATAATATACTCTTTAGATTATCTTAAGTGACACTCTTGATTACAGGCGAAAAAAGGAAATAAATACATAAATAACGACGATACTCATTCTTCTTAAATAAGAGTTATCAAATCAACACTGGTTTGGTTCCATTGATTTGACACTTATTTATCTTAAGTAGCACATCTGATTTGAGTTTTGTAAATAAAAAAAATTTATAATGGGTTAATCGAATTTTTATAGTTCTTTCCATAATTACTAAACCAAAGTACTCAACGTAGCCTGAACTTGACTAGGTGAATTTACCATTTCTAGGAAAAAACGTGTGTCTGCAATAATAAGACAGAAAGAAATACCCAATTCTTATTATAAATTAAATTCTTCTTTCGAGGGATGAATTACAATAAGTGTTCATTATCATCCATCAAAAATAAAATATAAAAACATAAATATCCTTACTAAAAATTTCTAAATTCGATCATGTCCCATATTATCACAAGATAATTTTTCCACTCCATTAATTTTCTTTATCCACTCTCTTTTAATTGGGTATACACCTCACAAATTATTTTGCTAAAACACAACTTTAGTTATTATTAATTGTTAATTGTACTCTTAGGTACATAGAATCTTAGATTTAGCAGTAAACTTATTGCATACTACTGTTGATTAGGACCCCCCCCCCCAAAAAAAAAGAATTAAAAAAAAAAGTACATCACTTTCCAACTTTTGATGGCCCTTTTTTATTTATTTTGTTGTTGCCAAATCTCCTTACAAGTATTAGTTGATGAGCACTTGTGATGGCCCCGTTTGCCTTTCTTGTGTTTTGCACCCTTTCTTCCTCTACCTTCCTCGATCTTTCTCTTCCTTCTCCATGTGATGAGATTATTTTTTTTCCCTGGCCAATATAGTTGTAATTATCGATGAATTGTATTTGAACCAACTGTTGGCTCATAAAGAGACTAGCTAGAGTTTTCATCCACGTGATGATTTTTTAAAAGTATCAATCTCGAGCTATTTCTTATTTTCATTGGTATATTGTGGATCAAAAAGAATTTTTTTCCCTATAATTACGATAGAAATTTGGTTTTAAATCCATATATTCAACAAGCATCGTACTGTATGTAATAACAAAATATACGACGTAGTTAGGTGCCATATATTATACCTGACATCTTTCCCGTGACCGTTTAATTGGTGCAATTGAACGTACAAGCATAGTGTGAACATTTAATAACCAAGAATTGAAATGGTTAAAGTTTCATAGATTGTCTATCACACTCAAGAAGACCTTTGTACGCATGGATGTTCTTGCAATTTACGCAAGTTATATTTAGTAGATTAATTGTTAAAATCAATTTTGATCTAAAAGTTTCATCCTTAGCTTGGAAAAACCGAGATTTTGACATATATATAGAAAGTCACATTAAAGACAAAAATCATTTAGGTACAATTAATCATAAAAAGCAAATAAATTAAAGAGGAATCACTATCACTTCACACACCCTTACCAGGGCACAATTGAATTTAATTTACTTTAATCTTGCATCAAATTTTCAATTCATTCAAGTGGTCTAACTAATTAAGGGAGATTGGATCCAGGGTCATCATCATATGTGAAAGGATTCTAGCTGTCTACCACATATATTATGCTTAGCATATCATTCAAATCCAAATATATATATATATATATATAGATATATATATATATAATAATATATATATATATATATATAAGTTTTTAACCAAGGGGTTGTGGCGTAGTGGTATCTCATTTCATCCCTCGATCAATTGGTCAGAGATTTGATCCTTGATCTTTGGGAATAGAAACCAACTCTTGACCAGTCCTTTACTCTTAAGTGGAGCTCACGGGGTAAGGGGATTAGTCATTGCGATTGAGGGTGGATACCTTTGGTTAAAGCAAATATATATATATATATATATTGGGGTAGTGCTTTTTTGCATTATTATTTATAAATGCACTACATGTACAACTCATTGTTGTCATACATTCATATTCGATCCCATCAATATTGGTACTATTGATGCTATCTTTGTTGTTATTGACTGTGGATGATATTTCCAAAAGCATTATTTGAAGGTACAATTTGTTTAGCTGTTTAATTTTCCTATCATAGCTAATATGGTATATATTTGATAAATTTGCTTGCACATCAAAAAGACATGAATAAGATTTATACCTAACTCATATAATTATATATAAGATAGAGATTTGGTTTTAAACATGGCAAAATGAGGAGAGATGGTTTCATATGAGGATTGCTATTTGGTCTTTTTCTGACATAGACGTCGTATATAACATAATTTGTACACATATTGATGCATGCATGTAGCCACAAAGTGAATGCACCATTCGCCGTGGTCACTCAATGTCTTATTCAGTGGCTTAAATTTGAATTAACTCAAGTAAGTTTAATGTGTGTATTTTTCCCCCTTACAAGCGGATTTTGAGAGGAGAATGATACTGTTTTTTTAAAAAAGAAAAGAATAGAGAAAATGAAAAACAAAAAGGAAAAAAAAAATAGAAAGGGAGAGGATTAAAGAGAAGGGAAAGTTAGAAAGAATCCATAGATAATTAATTCAATGAATTTTACGTACGTGGTATGTACATGTATGGCTTGCTGCTCCTTCAAGGGTACGTAACTGGCCCTGTCATGCATGTGAAATGAATTGAGATACCCCACCAAGTACCAATTTCAGCATCGAAGGGATCAAACGCAAATATTATTTGTTTTCTTTGGATCAATGGTTGCAATTGAAGTGTCGATCATGCAATTAATTAATTATACTTGGTTACATCTAAACCATTTTTTGTGACCATCCTGGTAAGTAATGGAGGCTTCTGATGATATTGAAGACTTGACCTGGCAAATTAAGTTTCGAGTTCTCTTCTAAATGAACTCTTAGTAAGAGAAGTTTGGGTATGACGCTGTTGATGCTGTGAGGATCTTTGATGAGATTTTATGGTTATAATTACCTATACTTAAAAACCTACCATTATCTGGTTCATTATCTCACAATTAATTGAAAAAAAGGTAATGGATGTATTATTCAACAGTAATTCACTCTAGTATTATGAGATGTGATTAGTGAACAAAATGGTCTAAAAATGTACAAAAATAATAATTTTAGTATGTCGAGATTTTCAATTAAATGATGGATAATAATCTTTTTTTTTTTTGATAAGAAGTTTTAAAGTATGCATTGACCGTTCAAAATGGGATACTTTTATAGTTTCATGATCTTTTTATGGATTGATCTTTTAAGAAATTATACTAGTATTGGTAGATTTGGACATCTGTCTATGATCTCACTATTGTTTATCATTATTGAAACCTTAATGCAAAAAAAAAGAAAATTCATTTTGGATTCAAAAATAATTTTTAAAATGCCAAAAATACAATTTTTAGAACTTTTTATCGAGAAAAATAATGAAATTATTCATCCAATGTACCAAATTATTATTTTCACAAACTCCAAGGCAAATTTATTCACTCTTTCTTTCTTAGAGTACTAAAGTATCCATAATTACATTATTATTTATCTTGTGTCTAAAATTCTCTTTTTTATTTGGTTAATAAAACAATGCATACTTTACAAAGAATTTTATATAATTATCACATTGAATGAGTTATAATATTATGAAATTATTTTTAGTAAATCCACTCCCTTTTTAAAAAAAATAAGTTGCAAAAGTTAGTCAAAAAATGCACATATATACAATTCTAAATGCGATGGATATTTTGGTTCACATTTTTCTAAATTAAAATATAACTAAACCAATCGTAATCTACTGAAGTGAACCAAGTCAATTTGCACATCCTTTAAAAAAAAGAAAAGAAAAAAGAAAAACCACTCAAAGAATTGAGTACTTAGTTGTGAAATAAAAGAATCCTTGGGTATGAATTGAATTTCAAGAGAAGAAGGGAAAAGAAGGATTTAAAAAAAAAAGGAAAATGCCATCCATATGGCCATGTACATTATCACCACCCCACCAAAGAAAACCCCAAGTAAGCAAAATAGGAAAAAAATAAATAAATAAATTACCAAAGGTCATTTCCTGTTTTGGGGGATGGTTTCAAAGATTAAATTAATTTACCCCAAAAAAAAGTGATTTATTATTCTATTTTGCTAAATTACACTACTCTCATTCTCATTTTTTTTTCCTTTCCCTTTTTCTTTTTGTGCACTTCATTGGGCTTTGGCTTGGAATGGGCCGCTCAGGGAAAGCCCATAATCAAGTAAGAAAGACCTCAACGCTGGCACTCCGAAGAGAAAGACAAAGCGGGCAAGCTGAAACGACGCCGTCACACTCAGTACAAACACAAAGGTGCCGACACGGTAGCAAAACCACTGAGGCGAATCGTTTCCGACACACCTTGCAACTCAGTGAGTTGACCCGCCTCTCACTCACCGGGTCAACGTAGGCCGACTCGCTATCCTCGGCATCGCCACCCCCGGTGCACGATGGCCCTGCCCCCTCTCTGTCCTGCTGTAATGCACCGCCTGCCATGACGTTGGCATTAGCATGGGCTTGTTGTATTTGGGCTTGCAGGGCCGCCGCGTGGGCCTCCTGGGCCTGTGCCTGGGCCCTCCATGACTGGGCCTCTGCGCTAAGTTGGGCCCATTGGGCCTCCAGCTCAGCATTACGCCTCGCCGCCTTCTCTACTTCCACATCCTTCTCCCTTAGCGCACGTGCCACCGCCTCCTCCGCCGCCCCCAATAGCGCACGGTAGTGCCCCCGCCTTTTCTCTGCAAGCGTGCGCCTCAAATGCTCTGCCTGAAATTTTCATTAAAAGAATTAATAACAATCATTCTAGATACACCGATAAAAAATGAACATCAAATTTATAATACACCGATAAAAAATGAACATCAAATTTATATTAAGATAATGTGATGCAAACAGATAAAATTATCGCAATGAATTAAGCGGACTACCTCCTATCAATGCAAAGATAATTTCTCAATTAGTTAATAACTTCGCTTAGATAAGATTGTGTCACAAAAGTTTATTGTGAATAAGTAATACAATAACATGAGTTCTACTCCTTCCAAAAAAAAAAAAGAAGAAGTATTATATTAATTAATAATTATGTTTAGGAAAAAAAAATATATTGAGTTCAGTCATGCCACAAATGTTTAGTATTTATTGTGAGAGAATTTTAAATTATTGAATTTGAGTATTGATTTGTATTGTATTACTCTCTGTGGTTCATACGAATCCCAAAAAAAATTGTGAGAGTCTTATAAAAATTTTATGAAAAAATAAATAAAATTTCATCTCTCCAATTAATCCACCTCTAATATTTATGGCAATGTTTGACCAATTCTAAATTAAAAAAAAGGGAAAAACTCCCTTTGAAATTGAAAATGCTCAGCAAATGAACCAGAGATTCTTTTTCTCTTTCTTTTCTTTCTTTTTTTTTTTTTTTCTGGGGAGGGAGAGAGCGGTGAATACCTGGGATTGGAGGAAATAGTTGAGTTCATCACTCTGTTGTTTTAATTGTAGGGATAAGTCTTCAGAGAGGAGGGATAGAAGCATCGGCTGTTGCTGAATTTGTTGTTGAATTTGTTGTGGTTGTTGCTGAAGATGTTGTTGTGATTGTTCTCCAAATGATAACCCGAGCCCAGTTGAAACAACATTAGGCTGATTTTGCAGCAGAGAGAGGTCTATCAACTGATGATTTTGATTCTGATTTTGTTGATGCCGTTGTTGTTGTTGTTGGTGATGATTTTGGAGAGAGAAACCAAAGGAATTCATATTAACACCCGTTGTTGTTGTTGTTGTTGTTGCTGTTGCCTGAGTTGCCGCAACTTCTCTGCTTCTCTTCCTCGGATTACCACCCACTGTTTTTCATTCATCCATTAATTCAAACATTCAATCAATCAATAATTGGATGAAATCACACCAAACACAAAAATGGGCAACAAGGAATTTTCTGATCAGGCGAAAAAAAAAAAATTGATTGAAAAACCCAGCTAACCTCCATTGTTGATGAAAATCATGTGGGATTGATCAAGAAAACCTCCACCGCCACCACCTCCTGGTTGCGGTTGTAATGAAAAATCGTTGTTGCCCAGCATGTTTTTACTCTCCTGAACGTTTCTGCATTTATAAATCTCCAAAAATCAGCCATAAATCCCACAAAATCAGCCAGAAATTTGAACAAAAAACGAACCCATTTCGACAAAGAAACAGGGGAAGCAACCTGTTTAGGAGAAGAACACTGGAAGGGTATTGAGCTTGAACTGCCATATCTTCTTATTGTTGTATAAAATAAAAGAGAAATGGGCAGATTGATTTCTTTGATGGATTGGATTGACGATTAAAAAGGAAGGAATCCAACCTAGAGAGAGAAAGTAGAGAGAGAGAGAGAGAAGTATGGAGCAATGTGGGAGGAGAGAGAATCAGAGAAACATGAGGAAATTAAGGGATACACAGAAGAAGCATGAGAGATGGGATGAGATATGAAGAGGGATAATAAAAACAGGGGAAGCAAGGAAGAAAGACAGAAAGAAGGGAATCGAAAGTAAATGAATTATATATGTCAATGTCTCCTTGTGGGGGGAAAAAAAAAGAAAAAACAAAAGCCCTAAAAAAAGGTGAATTTCTTTTGTTTTTTTAACCTAATTTTTTTTGGGTATTTTCTTTTTTTTCTTTTTGGGTTGAAAATGGTGAATTTTTTCTGTGTTTATGCCTGTCATGATGCCATCCATGATCTATTTGTTAAA
This sequence comes from Carnegiea gigantea, assembly GCA_029747015.1. NCBI lineage: Eukaryota > Viridiplantae > Streptophyta > Magnoliopsida > Caryophyllales > Cactaceae > Carnegiea > Carnegiea gigantea. The sequence continues at coordinate 414,574 of JAKOGI010000560.1, read as the reverse complement.
ATCATTATAAAGAAAGAGAAAAAAAGGGTTTTCCATTAACTTCTATGCTTAAGTACTAATCCAATTTCAATTCCTTCATTAAGTTTTTTTTTAAAAAAATTGGTTTCAAGGTTATCGATTAGAGTAGTAGCTTTTTTTTTATCGGATCAATATATTTTTAATATTCATCTCACACGTTTTGATTCAGTTGAAAAAGGTTCAAGTAACCTAAATCTTAAAATTGATTTTCTTTCTTTGAATGAGTTAATGTTATTATGTTACTAAGGTGTTATTTGAATTATGAGTAGGGTTTTGATTTTCATCCAATGTACCTAAAATTTTGAATCATTGGTCTTTTTTAAAGGAAAGAAATTTCGAGGGTATGAATGTATGATGATGTAAAATATTCACAAATTGTTTGCTACATATCTTATAGGTTAAATTAACCAAGACTGGTAAACCCTTTTTCTTTTAAGATTACGTGAATTCTAATAGGTTACATGTCATGTTAGCTTATGAGCCATTGGGTTCGACTTAACCAAAACACAATTCTTGATCAAGTTGCGTAGGACTCAGCTGAGCTGAGCATAAACTTCGATTCAACCAACTTAGACCCGCTTATTTATTATTCGCCATGTTTAGGATATATTTTTTTTTTGTGTTGCAAATAAAAGAATGTGATTTTCATTTTTAGAAAAGTTTTGATTCTTCACTTAATTTGTTGTGATTTTTAGGAATTCAGCCATTTGGGAATGGTCAAATTTGAACAGAGATGTGCCACCAGAAGATTAAGGGGGAAAAAAAGGAGGGGAGGAACTAATCCATTTTTCTTTATATGAAAATGTCCTTTAGAAAAAAAAAGGAAAAGAAGAAAGGCAACCATTAGAATAGCCATCAATAATTGCCTTTTTTTCTTTTCTAAGTAATTCCTATATAATTTGAATCTAGCTAGCTAGCTTTTTTTTTTTTTTTTTTTTTTGGTTGTAAATGCCAAGTCCATGAATATAATTGCCTTTGGCCAATTTTACTTGAAGGTAAAATTTTTGGCCAATTTAATTATTTCCCCTAGATAGAATGAAGTTTTTTCTTTGCTATTTTAACCTTATTGGGAGAGATTTTTGCCCCCTAATAGTTGGATTGTAATTGTGTGTTGCAAATTGTTACACATGGAAATTTAACAATGATACTTTTTTTATGTTTATATCACAATAACTTCAAGAGAACAAAAGGAATTCAATGGAAAGCAACATCACTCCCTTCACCTCACCTCCCAACCAGAAAAGAAAAAAGAAAAATCCAAGCACATTGTGTTAAATTCTTCTAATTTCATGTTTTTATGGTTCATATGGAACCATTTAAAAAGAAAAATCAAAGTATAGCTTTTGCTTTGTCAACAATAGTTGCATTAGGAGATGGTGAGAGAGAGAGAGAGAGAAAAAAAAAAATCATACTATTATATTGTCTATAATTTTTCTATTGATGAAATTTATCTAACATGGCAACATTACATATTTTTCTAAACTATTATAACAATTTGATAGTCTTTTATGCCTGAGATCATCTACAATAACAACCCACATTCAATTCCAAGTGTAAATAGACTGTCTCAAATGCAATTCTCTTTTGTGTACTCCCACTTTTGAGATGAAAAATCCGAGATTTGGATTTAAATATAGGTAAAACTATCAACAAAAGTAGGCCCTATTTAGCTACTTGTGCAAGCTGCCAACAAAAGTAAGTCAATCTCAAAAACGGTCTGTCTTATTGTGGGATTGAGTACTTTTTGAAGTGCCAATTAAAATCTAATTTTTTAATTTTAAATTTGATGATGTGGAACAAATAAAAATAGGGTAGGATTGTCATTATTATGGATGCTTTCAAATCACTTTCTCTCTCACTCTTGGTTGCATCAAACACTTTTTTTTTCCAATTTAATTGTTAATTTTCTAGTAATTTTACCCATTTTCTATTTTCACTTTCTTCAAATCATTTTATTCAATTGCTTATCTTAGAAAATAAGAAGAGATCAAGGTCACAGCCTACCTATTTGCAAGGGTTTCTCTTAATCAAACTCTCCTAATTGACAACAACATTTATAATAGCCAACTCCTTTGAATTCTATGATCACATCACACCATTAGTTCCCTAGGAGAGGAAAACTTCCAACCCATGACTTTGTCAAAAACTAATCAATCAACCCTCGTCCTAGCTAGTTACAAGGTAACAATATTAAAAAAGCTTTTTGTTAAAAAAATAAAAGAATTAAACTATGGCAACCCATTTTAGTTGTAACAAAACTGCACCCATCATTTTGACTCCTTGGCAATATATGCACCATTATTTTGTTTATTGGTTGGCAAAAAGTTTTTTTTTTTTTTTTTTGGTTGGTGGGAGGTGGGGGAAAGCTTATTTGATAAGCATGCATATGAAGCCATGTATATACTTAATTATGAGGTTAGGAAGTGAATTGGGTTCAAATCAATTGATCAACCCTTCCCACTCCCTAACGTAGTGGATGGAGAATTTTAATTTAAACTTTTGACCATTGCTCATAATTAGGCCCTGTTCTTTTCGTGGGTAAAATTTAAAATATCAATCTTAACCTATTTCAACCAACTTCAATCCACTTCAACATACTTCAATCCACTATCACCATTTTAATCAAGTTCAATTTATCACATAAAAAAATTCAACCCACTTCAACCTACTTCAACCCACCTCAACCTACTTCACCCTTTTACCCACTTCAATTTACTTACGAAAAGAGCAGGCCCTTAGTCCTCTTCTTGAGAGGCCCATGGGGATTAGCCTATTATGAATGATGTGTGCGGTTGGGAATGCCAATGGCATGGCTAAGCTAATTATGTAACAAATAAGTTAAGGATGAATAGTTTTGTGAATAGTTTTCAAAATTGTATTGTGACTTAATTAGGGTACAAAACTAGTAGGGAGGATTTATGCTATGTCAAGGGCATGCCTATCATCTTATTTCTACCATCCTTATGCCCTTAATGATACTAGTTATTCCAATTTTATGTATCTACTATTTGGTACATTATTTTTCCTAATGTTTATTGAAGAAGTAACTCCATATGTATTATGTATGATTATTAAATACATTATTAGATTTTCAATATTATATTAGTTGGTTTAAATGGTAAACTTTTTAACATAGTATGCTTATGCTCAAAGTTCATTTGTCTTAATTACCATAGTTTTCGTTACACAAAATACAGGTAAAAATGAAAAAGATGCTACCTTTATGTTATTAGCGAGAAACTAATCTCGTAGTAGCATTCAGCCTACAACGAATTGAAAAAACACAAATTAACGCATATATTCTATGATGCATATTATTTTTTTAAAAAAATATTTGACGTTGTATGACGGTTTCATAGTATGCAAACATTTATGAAATTGCATTTTGTTTATATATGATTTTGATTTTTACTCCTCAGCCTCCCCAAAAAATTCCATTTTTCTTTTCTTTCTTTTCAAGGAATGGCCCCAATTTTTCTTGTTTTCACATACATGAGAAATATTTAATTGTGCCAACCATTCCATTAGCTGCCCATAATCTCAGCAATCTATGATGATGCAAAGAGGAGGCATTTTTTCAGCGCAAGCAATAATGTAGTTTTAAAAAGTGTGATTCACATAACAACTTATGTCATTTGAAACGAAGGAAAAAGAGAGAGAGAGAGAGGGGAAAACAAAAAGGAGACGGTGGGGAAAAGAAAAGAAAATTAGGTTTGGATTAATGGCAGATTAAGTAATATTTTTTAATTTTCAAATTGAAATAATCAAATCAAATGTCTTAATCATACTGCTACGATTTCAATTTCATCACACCCCATATATATATATATATATATATATATACATATATATATATAATATACACATAGATATATATATATCATACATATATATATATTATAATATATACATTATATATATATATATATATATATACATATATTATATATATATATACATATTATATATATAATATATATATATATACATATATATATATATTATATATACATATAACTATCTATATATAATATATATATATATATTATATATATATATATATATATATATGTGTGTGTGTGTGTGTGTGTGTGTGTGTGTGGGTGTGTGTGTGTGAAAACTATTAAGGAAGAATCACGAACAGCTAATTAATTAGTGTCATCTGAAATCAATCGTTTTAATTTGTTTAACAATATTAATTTTCACTTAATTAATGAACATCTACATGGGAAAAAAATCATAAATGCTAATTTGCTTGCCAAATTCATTTGACCTTTGGTGGTAATGACTTTCATATTCCGCATATTCCAATTTGTCTCACCAAAAACCCAAAAAAAAGGGAACATACAAATTTTTTTTTTTCCTTCCGATTATTAGTTGGGCAAAGCCCTTACCAAAAAAAAAAAAGAAACATAAAACAGCCACTACATAGCTAACAAGAAGATAACTGCTGCATTTTAGAGAATACATAATTAAACCGAAAAGCTCATACAGGTACTAGCCACAAACACATACAATATTTGAGAGCTCCACCTACTGATCATAAAAAATCTCAAACTTGCTCATTATTTTCTATTTTCTTTCTCAAACTTCTTGTGATTCTTTTTATTGTTGGGGTCTCATCTCTGACGACTGAAATACCGAGTCTTTTGTCTATTTCTAAAGCTTCTTTTGCTATTTCAGTTGGGGTAGGCGAATTATGAATTGGCCTGAAGTTCCTGTTGCCACTCTTCTTTTCTTTGTTAGAATATTTAGCTATCCCTCTCTTCTCATGAAGTTCAATGTCCGTCTTGAGGGTACGATCAAATGGGCGCAACGAAGTACTGTTAACCTCCTCATCGTCTTCTATAGATGATTCACAATTTGGTGCCTGAGAAGGGAACTTTCCAACAAAAATGGGACGATTATGAGCATCATCCAAGGGTTGGGTAATTATCTTGCTATTATCCGAAAGTCCCTCATGAACATCATTCTCCACAACCTCATGAACATACAAAAGTTTTGGGGGGTTTTTTTTTTGGGGGTAGTAATTAAACTAGCTAGTGAAGTATTTAAAATAGTGCTTTCTCCGTGTCAAAACATTTATTCATCTTTTTTTATGAAAGAGTCAAAATGAAGTCAGAAAATTATGTACTCTCTCTGTCCCATATTTTTGTCGTTCTTTCTATTTATGAAAGTCTCATAATTAGGTCCTTTTTTCGCTATTATTAGTAATAAAAATTTTCTTTCTTCTAAAAATAATAAAAAATGCAACATTAAATGATATTTTCTTAAAATGTTATGAAACATTACAATATTAAATATTACACCTTTCTGCTCAAATGATATAATTAGATGTTGAGCCCCTCGTTTTCTACTTAAAAAAACCAATTAAACTCAATTAAAGAGACGGGAAATTAAAATAGTGATAAAATAGTCAGATTAAACTGCGATATCTAGTCCATGCTAATCAATTTGACAATTTATAGTTCACATTTCTAGAATAAATGTATCTCTAAACCTCAGGAAATTAATTAAAACACGTAGAGAAATCTGACTTTGTATTTGAATAAATTAAAACATCAAATCAAATCAAATAAACAATGTAAATTATGGAGTGCTAGCTGGAGATATTCTCATGTCAACTTAATTACGTGAAACAAATGAACCCTTCTTAACCGCCATCCCCCCCCTTTAAAAAAATGCCAAATAAATGACATAATAAATAGATTAGCTTAATTATACCACTAAGTATTAGGTTGTTGACGCATGCAATATTTAAAATTATATCTTTGATATTAGCCTGCAATGCTTTATCGGTTAAGTTAATTGACATCTACATATATTCTGTAAACAACGACGGTCACCTGTCCACCACCAAAAAAAAAAAAGAAAAAAAGAAAAAAAGGGATGATAAGGCTGAAACCAAGATATGTCGAGTTTGGCCTGGTGATATTGATATTTCATAAACCAAGAAAAAATGAATGGACCTGCCACAAAAAGGAAAGAGGGCTTATCAGAACAGAATCAATGAAGAATTGTATAATTTATTGAAATTAAAAGGAAAAAAAAATTGCCCCACAAAATTTGGTGTGTATGAGAAGGGGTGGGATGGGAAAATGGTATCATAAAATTTGTCTTCTTGCATGACCCACCCACCATCACATTCATAGCAACTTCCCAATATTCTCAATTTATGTGTACATGTAAAAACAATTCTCCACGGCATCACCTCTCATTTGTCTTAATTTCCATGGCTCCCCATTTTTAATTTAATCGCTTTCACTTTCTCTTATTTGCTCTCTCTTTTAATTTCGACGCATACGAACTGGATCCATCAATCTTGCTTTCAACAATCGAAATGTCAAAATCCATTTATAAAAAATCCAAAATTACGGTTTTCTAGTGTATTAAAATAAAAATTTACTTCTTTATCGGTGAATATGTTAAGATCCGTTTGAAGTTTTAACAAAATATCTCTGTTAATTTCGAACGTATATCACTATAAAATAATTCATATTGAAATATTATGTTTGCATTATTAAAGTCTAGTCATAAATTAAAAAGGTTCGAGTTTTAAAATTGTTGTGAATCATAGTCAATAGGGGAGAGAATACTAGGGTTAGACCAAAATTGAGGTTGCTTGACCAAGCAACTGGCAACTCTTGACCCGGAGTTGTTGATGGCTAAGAACTATTGATTCGGGACCGTAGAGTGTAGGGTTATGTGGGAAGTAATTTTTTTAAAAAAAATTAAGAATTTTGTTTAATTAAATTTCTCTAAAGCATTTTATTTTGATAAATTAGGTAATAATATCATTTCATGTCCCCCCCAAAAAAAAAGGAATGCAAAACTTTGAACAAGACTTGAGATATCTACCATTGTATTTTTGAATTAACTAAACCACTTTTAAAATATCTTTTACAAAACATGGGAACCAGAAACTTTTTTTTGGGGGGGGGGGGAATAGAAACTTGGAACTTTTTTGGGGGCCTCAAATTATGTTAACATCTCTAAAGTAGATAGCTCTTGTTCTCCGGTCTAGTTTTAGTTTGATATTATGAACTGCTTAAATTATTTTCACCCTTTTTCCCCCTTTTTTTGAGCACAAATTGCAATGTTAACTTTCTTTTTAATCTTTTTTAACGTTTCATCATCTTTTTTTTAATAAATTATTGTTCAACTGACTTTGGTTTAAAATGAATGTCGAAAAAAAAAACCCTACAATAGATTGAATCTTATCAGAAAAAACGAGGCATAAGTGTGTTTGGTCTCTGGCGATTACAAATTAAGAATACATATAATAAATTTTTATGGGTATCAATAACTTCATAGAATTTTTGAGCATTTTGTTGTAATTTAATGTGCGTTAGACTTATGATCTTACTTGAAGGATCTTATTTATTTTGGTGAATATGGGACTTTGAATTTGTCTATATTAGAGATTTATATGGTGAATGTTAGTTGTATTTTGGTGAGTGTTATCAAATAGGAGTATACTATTAGTAGCATTAGTATAGTTTGTGAGTATTATCCAATATATAATTTTAGGTATAATTAGTATTATACTTGGTGAACAATAGCAACACATTTTCTGAACATTATTAAATGTATCATTTTAGGTATTAATTATAAGAATATATCATTAAAAAAATGAACAAGCTAAAACTTATAAATGATTATTTATGTTTGTAATAAATATTGTCAATAAACTGTTCCATTTATAGTAATAACTAATATATACTCAAAACAAACTTCACAAACAACTATTTAAAAAACGAGAAAGAGAGACCAACCAAAAAAGATCCAGCCCTAAACCAAGTATTCATATATGTGGTAAGTATTAGTATTATGTTTGTTGAGCATCAATATTAGGTTTTGTTAGATTAGCATTATATCGATATGCACTATCATATGCATGTCGGTGTGCGCGCAAGGGCATCAACATTCGACGACTGGGTGAGTTCTACATATTTGACTTATCGAGAAAATAATTTTTATATATTTCTGAGATATTTATAATACTTACTTTTTTTGGGTATTGAATTTCAATTATCCATAAATTACCTTTCTTTTTTTTTTTCCCCTTTTCCCTTGACCAAAAGCACCTTTGTTTTTTAAATAATTATTTTGTTCCCCCAATGCATAAGTTATGCCTAGAAATTCTCTCTTTCAAATTAAGTAGTAGTTGTCTATCTTGATTCAAAAAAAAGTAGTTGGCCTTCTTGATTGTCTATGCATCAACGGAATTGGTGGGATTGTCCCGGGGGAAAAAAAAAGAGTAATCAAAATTTGTATATTTTACTTGGATTCACAAGACATGCCAAGAAATGCTAGCTATTCTACATCAATCAATTAAAGTTGATAATAATTAATATTAATTAGTAAAGAGGAATTTATCGGCTGCTGTGTTACGGGTTGGCCCATCTATTGAATGAATGTGATTCATATCATTGAGGCCACTTTAATGTTTTACCTAGCAACCAAGTGAAGCAACCTTCGGACACCCCCCCAAAAAAGAGAAAAAAGTACATCGATATATTCTTATTAATAAAAAGAGAAAAAAGAGAAGGTAATTACGCAGCCGATTGACTAGTATAATTTGGTCATTCCGTCCATTCCATGGTTGTATGGAATGTGGTTCCGCATAGGGACCTTCTTTCTTTTCTTTACGAGTATAATTTAGAAAGAACCCTTGAGAGAAGGGCTGCTTAGATTGTAATACTTACCTTTCTTATCCAAAAAAAAAAATTCTTATTAATTTATTTTAATATATATATTATTAAATTTTGGGTTATTGGATGTGAATAATTTGAACTTTGAAGGTATTGGATGAGAATAATCCAAATTTCAAAAATAACTCCCAACGTTCCGAACTTTGAAGGTATTTATTTTTAGTAGTTTAGAGGCCATTTTAGATTGTATTTTTTAGGCAATTTAAACTTCAAAATGAGTCTATGCAACTTTATTTTTATATCTTTTTATTACTTTAGGGGGTAATATCGTTTAGAATTGTCAGAAGAATACAACCTGGAATGAGCTCAGACTATTAAAAATAAATACTCTCAAAGTTCAGAGTACTGAGAGCTATTTTTAAAGTTCAGATTATTTCCGTTCAATACTCCTAAAGTTCAGATTATTCGCATCCAATAACCCTTAAATTTTTATATTTTATGGTGACATTTTTCATCCAATTATGTCAAATTATAATCAAGTAGTCATCTACTATATATCCATGATTAAAAGAAAGAGAGGATAATTTAAAGATACATGCATTATACTCAAAGTTGAGAAAATTTTCAAACTTAAAAATTTTCGAGTGTTCATAAAGTGCGGAGTGTGTACATATTTAATAGATAGGAAGTACGTTAAAAGAAGTTTAACTTAATGAAAATTATGCTTCAAACTTTAGGTTAAGAAGAGAATACTTAATAAAATCCATGCATCAAATTTTAGGTTAAGAAGATAACATTCATTACTTACCGAAATGAAATGTTTTGATTATCTATTAATATTAGCACAATATTGATATTAATATATGGTATTAAATCAGTAAAAAGAAGCGTAACAAACCGACCCAAAATCACACAACATTGCCCACTGACGTGGGAAGTCCAACAATTGGATCTACAAATCAAACCACCAAACCCAAAAGTGGAAGACCTTGTTGATATACTTTGTAGGAATTAAATTTATAAATCTGATATCCTTCTTTCAAGTTAACGATGTGTGACAAAGTCCTCTTACACACACATTCATATATTCAGATGGTTGGGCCATTACATACTCCCCCACTTATGGAACGCAAGGATGGCCTCAAATCTCCTCCCTAGGCAACGTGGCTTTCAGGGGCATTAGCCCACTACGTCGTTGCCACTGGTCTCTATACGTGGCATTACCCACTCCCCTGTTGGACCCAGAGTATCATGAAGACTGCATAGTGTGTCCTAACGTGGCCTACACATTGCAAAAGTGAGTTAGCTCTGATACCAAATGCAACGAACCGAACCAAAATCACACAATATAGCCCACTAACGTGGAAAGTCCAACAATTGGGTCCACAAATCAAATCACCAAATCCAAAAGTGGAAGACCTTTTTGATATGTTTTCTGGAAATGGAACTTATAAATTTGATATCCTTCTTTCAAACTGACAATGTAAAACAAAGTTCCCTTATACATATATTCATATATTCAGATGGTTGGGGCGTTATAAGAAGAGTTCGAGTTATGAAGTAATTTCGTTAGTTTCATTCTCAAAATCGAGTATGTGTCACGTTGATAAGAAGAGGAAATATTGATTGACGAGATTTGTTTTTATACTAAAAATAAAAATGTAATTAGCATATGATTTATTGTAATTGGAAAATAAAGTACGTGATTTGCATCCATTAATGTGAATCAATACATCCTTAGGCTGGATAGGGTAATTGTTCCTTTATTTTTCTAATAATTCACAGATATATTAAAAGGACAGGAAATAATTTTAAAGAATTAAATTCGGAGTTTTTTTTAATTATTTTAGGTCTTTGATCTTTCAATTTATTGGAATCAGGCTATTATTAGTCTAATAAGAGGTACAGTTCGTCTATAATAGATTTTCTTCATCATGAATCTTGGACCTGAGACCTTGCGCCCAAAAAAAAAAAAAAAAAATCAAATTACTTAAACCAACCTCCATTGACAGGAGCATTTAGAGTTTAGTTACGATCCTAATTATTGAAGAAAGAAAGGGAGGTTCAGTAAATAATTAGTCACTCCAAACTTTTTACCCTATCTTGATGTGTTTTTAGTTTTTTACTGCCTCTTTTCCTCTCTAGTTGTTGATTGTTTTCCCACTGTGAGAAGGTAAAAAGGTCCCACACAATAATAATGCACTATTTGCTGCTCTTTTTTTTTTTTTTTTTTTTTTGGGGGCCCCCATAGTAGAAACTAGAAATTAAGGGTGGATGGATAGATGGGGATTACTTGATGCTTTATTAGGTTTTGACTTAACATGGGACCTAATTAGTTTCTTTTCCAAATGGAATGTAATAAATAAGGAATCAAAGTTTGGGACAAGTAATTTTGTTTATAGTTCAAAAGAAATAAAGGTAGCAAAGAATGGGGTGGGCAACAATATAATAAGAAAGCAATTCAAGACAAACTAATTAATCTTTAATTTGGTTTATGATCAACTTATCAATTATTATAGTAAAGTCTAAGCTAATACAACAAATATTATCTATACTATCTTATCTTGTCTTTGCTTAGGGACAATTAATGGAGGATCAACAAATGTGCTAGCTATCTACCATTGTCAACAAACCACAAAAAATTAGTGATCCATCACCTAAATTCAACACTAATTAAGCATTTCCTTGTCTACCCATTGGTCTTGTCCCTATTTTTCATTGCTAGCTCATCAAAGAAGATTGCCTATCTAGCTATTAATTATCATGATAACTTTAATTTCCTCCTTTCATTATTAATGTTGCTTGCCAATATGGGTTGGTTTAAGTGATTTAAAACTTGTTCCCCTTAAGCAACGTCTCGAATTCAAGTCTTGTAAATGGACAAAATTGTTGATGGGAGAGTTCTATCCCTTATTGGACCAACAGTAACTCAACTTCAATTAAATGAAGGATCAAAGACCCAAAAAACAATAAATTATTTGCTTAAATAAGCTCGAAGAATAATCTTTCTAGTGAATAGATGTTAGACTAAGGTAGTGATTAAAAAAATCAAAATTATTCCTATCAATTAAAAACGATATCAACTAGTTTTGAACCTGAAATCTAAATATGACATTTTTTTTTCTAATTTCATGAGATCATATATATTCAATCGTTTAAAAGGCTTAGCAAAAAAAATAGATATATAGATATAGAAATTAAAAAGGTTAACATATTAAAATTTGATGCTCGATCTATAAATGCATGTCTAATTATCTCCTATTAATGTCGTACATATGAATAATGCCATATTTTTCTTTTTATTATGTTTTTGGTGATAACTTTCTATGTACAAGTTTATGTAAATTATCTTCAATATAATTGAATTACAGCTTGAAAGTTAATTACACAATCAAAGTTATTTAGTCCTCAACCTTCCCTCCCCCCAAAAAAGACATATATGAACAGATCTCATCAAGGACACATGCAAGAAGTATCTTCATTATTCTTCAAAGCCTTGTGGCCCATTTCTTCTTGCTAGTTGCCTTTATTCGAAGGAAGTAGAGGTTGCACGAAACTGTTCACACTAATCATGCATTATCTAGCAAATTAAAAGCAGGGATCTAATCTAATATGGGCTGGAGCAATCCTAGTTATCTTAATTAGCCTAGGTCAAAAGTTAATTGATCTGAAGACAACGATGATTAAGACAATAGCTAGCTAGCAGGTGTTAGTTATCAATCTGAATTGGTAAAATTTATGAAATATATCGAGTTATTATCAAAGATCTGAGCTCTAGTTTTAAATTCCATCTATATCAATTTTTATGCTTTGTTTATATAAGAAGATTAAGAAATCATTATTAATCCCTCTTTTAACCAATTAACTGATTGCACTTTTTAAGGCTTATTTTTCATTCAAAATACTCTTACTGTGAAGAAAGACATATTAGCCCATCTCACCGGTATTGTTAGAGTATAAATTTATTATTAAATCTTTCACTATTAGCTTAAACTTTTAATTGAGATTGTTCTTAAACATGGTATCAGAGCCTTTTTGAGCGAGCAGTCTCACATTCGAAGTTCAGCAACTCTTATATATATTGATTTATTGCACAATGTAGAAGAAGCTTTTCTAGCATTCACACTTTCAAGTCTAAAGGGTTTCGCGTGAGGGGACTTGTTAGAGTATAAATACATTCTAGGGTCTTCAATCATTAGCTTAATCTTTTATTTGAGCTGATTCTTGAACAGGCATGACTGCGGCACCCCTAACTGAATGAAGTCTGAAAACCTAGGAGAGGAAAAAAAAAAAAGAAAAAAAGAGAGAGAAAAACCCTTTGTATTAGCAAATGAGACTATTTAAATCCAATCTAGTTACATAGAAAATGCATATGGTAAATATTCAATTTTACATCTAAATAAAAAGAAGGTAGTCGGTCCAATAAGAAAAATCTTAATTATGATACCATTTAATTAGTTAAAAAAAAATTAAAATGTTGAGTTTATAGCTATAAACACGTTCTTTTAGGTGGCAGCGTGCCACTGAATTAAATAATCTGGCCATGCCATCCCACTGCATGATATAATGGAATTGTACCATTTATCCTCTTTTTTCTTTTCTTTTAAAAAATTTTAAAAGGGACCATAAAATGTCACATTCTAGCTAGTGATGCTATAATTTGGCAAAAGACTCAAAAATGGAAGAAATAATTAATTATTTATGATGGTGTGTGTCACCATATGGAAGCAAGCAAGGCTGGTGGGGAAGTGTTATACTTTAGAGAGAGAGAGAGAGAGAGAGAGTCATCACCCCATCACCTCTTTTTTCTTTCTCTCAGATGATAATGGTAGTCACAAGAAGTTTGCAGAAAGAGAAGTTATTCAAAAATCTCCACAAAAAAGAAAGGGAAAAAAAGAAATTAAAAAAGAAAAGGGGGACCTAAAAATGAGGTAGAGGAGTAATTGAGAAGGAAGGGCCAAAAAATCTGAGTGTGGGAGACAGGTGCTGTGTCAAATAAGCGTAGCTAGTTTATAGTTTTTTTTTTAATCAAGGGTCAATCGAATTTATTCTCTGTGTAATTTTATAATTCAGAGGTATAGTTGCTACATCAGACCCTCTACACACCTTTTGATGGTGGGATTTTTGGGGCATAGGATTTGATTATATATATATATATATATATATATATATATATATATATATATATATATATATATATATATATATATATGTATTTTTAAAGATGAAGTCGTGCATCTATATCTGTTGTTACCTGTAATATTTATACAGAACAATATTAGTTTAAGTAATGTTAATTAATTAAGTTTGAGTAGAATTCACCCCTTGGGGTGCGGTCCTTCCCTGGACCCTGCGTGAACGCGGGATACTTGTGCACCGGGCTGCCCTTTTTTAGAATTTAAAAAGATGCAAAAAAATGTTGAAGCGCGAATACTAGTAATCTTTTCTATCAATTTTAACAAGATTCTAAACAAAAAGTGAATGAAGATAAATTTTTTACTTCTATATTTATCCAAAACTTTTTTATAAACGACAAGTTAGTTATTTCCTTTATTTTAAAATTAAAAGCTCAAATTCACTTCATATATAACATTGCAAGGAGGAAAACAAACATGATATTGAGAAATATGGAAGTCCCAACAGAACAACACATTGAATGCGGAGCCACAAGAAAAGAGTGATACATGAAACAAACACAATAAATAAATTAAATAAACTCAAATCAAAAAAAAAAAAGAAAAGAAAACATTATGTAATATGATTCAGTAGTGGACCCCTAATTCAACAGATGATGGGGGGCACAGGAAGGAACCACGATAACAGAACTGCACCCTGTAAATCAACTGTTTGCATGTACCCAACCCCCATGCATCACATTCAACATCACCCTAGCTATTTAACCTCATCTAAAACCAAACCAAAACAAAATAAACCAACCCTAATTCTGAAATTCAATCAATAACACATGGTCAAGAAATGGGTATATATATGAATTAATGATATATATATATATATATATATATATATATATATATATATATATATATATATATACTATATATATATATATATATATATATAGTAACCTAAATTTTAATTATATATGTGGTTAGATAGTGTAACACCCTATATCCCCTCGAGCTAGGGATGTAGTGATTTTCTATTTGGGAACAAACAAACATCGCTCCGCCTGAAAACAACCATAATTTATACTTTATAAGCCTTTATTAGTACCTGTACAATAAAATGCATCACTCTATTTAACCTCATCTAAAAACAAAGCAAACAAAACAAATCCAACCCCTAATTTTTTTTTTTTTGAAATTTCAATCAATCACATATGGTCACGGTCGGGGGAAAGAAAGGTTATATATATAAATTAAATGATATATATATATGTCCTGCGAAATGGTCTTTTGTGAATTCTGACAGTGCTAGTACATAAATTTAGTGGTCGAGTAGGTGAACGAATGATTATAAAAAAACACAGAATGAAATTGTCTTGTGCTAGAATATTTAATGGTTGATTGAAATTTGAAGATGGTTGTAATGCAAGTTGGACTATATATATTAGAGGGTTTCATATAAGTTCAAAGTGAAACAAACTTATTAATTTAGATAATTATCAAATGTTTAGAGGAATGAATGACATGAATAATTTTCACTTGGTAGGTAGGAGATATTAATGGAAAGCACTCTAATATAAGGCAATGAATTTGAATTTGAATTTTCAACTTAAATTATTAAAATTTTCATGAACTAGGGCAGTACAACAACAAGAACGACCGCAAAATGTAGCAGTCTTACCACCCTGTTACAAGCATGCATGCAAATTAGCAACCGATTTCAAGATACTCCCAAGAATTGTTCCTCCGATATCCTTTGTGAATCAATCACCCTAATTTCTAAAATTCAAATAAATAATATGACAGTAGGGGTTTTATGGATCATGATAATATATGTTTCGATTCAAACCTTCTCTTATTAATTATATAGTGATAGTACATAAATTTCAAATTATAAAACGTGTTGTTTCATGGGACAAGAATGATTATGAACAAAGATACACTGACACAACATTGAAATTGTCTTATTTGAAAATATCGCGGTTTGATTGAATTTGAAGACGACAGTAATATAATGCAAGTTGGGCTATTAATTGTTAGTTCATATAAGTTCAAAGGGAAAAAACTCAAGAATAAATTATCCACTATTTAGAATTTGAATTCTAAAATAAATTTAAAAAATAAATAATTGATAAACTAGGTTAGCCTTTCTTTTTTCTTTTTATATGAAACACTTTTCTACTTCCTTTTTGCATTCATGTGGATCTAAATTAAATTATGTACGTTTCAAATACCTAATTTTTCAACAGGGAAATAAATTATAGTAAGTAAGTTGTAACTCAATAATATTTTAAAAAAATGTGAAGATTGGAGCTTACATCAATAATTATAATAACTAATGCCAGCTTCTTCTTAGAATAAATTCATGAGGTTGGATTTTTTTTTTCTTTTTTTGTTGTTGTGGGAAAGACTAGAATTTTTCACCATCTATCAATAACAACAACAACAACACCACCACCTGTTAATGTGAGTCCTATTTTTACGGGGTTTGGAGAGTTCCAGATGTAGACAATCTTACCTCTATAAGCATCTTTTGTTTAGAAAAGTGTATTTATTTTCGACAAATAGTATTA
The DNA here is from genome assembly GCA_029747015.1 of Carnegiea gigantea. Lineage (NCBI taxonomy): Eukaryota > Viridiplantae > Streptophyta > Magnoliopsida > Caryophyllales > Cactaceae > Carnegiea > Carnegiea gigantea. Next base: position 398,203 of record JAKOGI010000560.1, on the reverse strand, counting down.
GCATACTTACTTTTGCTACATGTAGCATACATAGGTACTAGCCAATTAAGCTAAACTTCTTTAATTACTTTGACATCTTTAGCTAGTTGATCTACATATATTGATCTTTAATCAACCTATTACTAAAACAAATCCCAAATTAATTATAAGAAATGATGGTCTAATTAAGCTTTTAGCCAAGCTAAACTACCCTAGCTAGCTTATTCCTCCATCAATAATGTCCAATTTATTTCCTCACTATACATCATATGGTATGCTTCTTTGTTCCTCTCTTATATATGTGTAGGGCTTACACTTACACACGTAACAAAGCATTATTTTCATCAGCATGAATTGCCCCATTTTCCTTAGAAAAAGCCACCCTTTTTTCAACTGGATGCATGGGCAATTTGACAATTCCCCCCCTCCCCCACCTTTTTGTGTCACTCGGCCACCATAAGTCTGTAACACATATGTCATGTGCCCTCTTCTGTGAGTTTTATTGGGATTTTTCTTTACTTCCAAAATTCATGGTTTTGTCGTAAAAATTAAATGGATTGTGATATGCATGGAGTATACAGTGAAATACAATCCTACGTAAATGTGGAATGCTTGTGCACTGGGCTGCCCTTTCCAAACATGTAATTTTCATAATTTTTTAAGCTATTAGTCTTTTTAAAAACTCTATTTTTACTAGCAAATTAAAAAGCATGCTAAAAGTACAAAGATATATATATTACAATTGGTTCATTTTAATTTTTTTATTATTAAAACCTGGTAGTTTCCACCTAATTACATCACATAATGCATGTTAATAAAAATTCGACATTCCTATTGTTAGTATACTTAGAATGATCGTGGTATTTTAGGATAATATAATCAACAACAAATGTTGAGCAATATGATGATAATAATCATAAGACAATTATAATATTAGAACTGTTTCACAAATATTAGGTCATAATATTTGAGCCACATACAATCAATTCACACACCTAACTAAAGAGGATATTTTATGTTAGAACTCAATCCTTGTTGAATTGTAAGAGATTTAAATTTGTCTTCCTTATCTCTAGCCCCCCCCCCCCAAATGTCTATTCACAATTTCACATCAATAAATGGCACATATCTTTACAAAAACACGCAAAACTCACCAAATCTTCTCCCTTTTTTCCTTTTGCAAAATTTCTGGTTGATCTAGAGATAAAGATCACACTTATGATAATACCGATGTTAATTATAATGTAAAATATGTCATTATTTTCTTTTTAATGCATTTAAATGCCAGTATATATAGATGAGATTTGAATATATATTTGAGTCTCTATTAACAACTCATAAAGAGTGTACTTCTTTTGGGTTCGAAGGAGCCAAAACAAATGGTACAATGCAATTGCAACACAATGATGGAGGGTCATACTAAACCCGAGACCTAATGCAGCGAGAATTTCTGTCCTAATCACTAGGTTAATAACTCATTGACATAAGTGATATTAATTAATGTCTAATATTTTCCATTATTAAAAGAGCCTTGCAACACAACTTTGATTATAGTAGAATCTACTTTTTCTAGATAACCATAAAAAGAATTGACTTTCCAAAACTAAAGACCTTTAAAGATAAAAGTGCAATTATTTTTTTGATAAATTGATTTTAAGTTTTACAAGTGAATAGATTATGTATGTATGGTTGGTAAGACGCGATTGCAATAAAGGCAAATAAAATTTTCCCTAGATAATTATACATGTGTTTTTCTTTCCCACCCACCATTTATCACAAAGCATATGTCCACCTTGTTGGCCTGGCTCATCCCATTGTGGTCAAAAAAAAAAAAAAAAAAAAAAAAAAAAAACCACCACGCCATACACAACACCGACATTGACTAATCACTAGGCTAGCTAGCCTAGCAAAGTCTTCCTTGTGTCAGTCAAAATTACTACAATAATCAATATCATTTTAACTTGTGCTTAGATATGACAATTGACAAGCCTAAATCAATCAAGTAATCAACCATAAAGAAAAAACAAAGACTAATAATATATATGTACATGGAATTTTCAAATAATAATCAAAAGAATAAGATTTGGTTTATGGTTTTTAACATACAATTAGAATGTCATTTAAACATTCTAATTAGCTTTAACACAAATTATACTGCATAATTAGGTGGATAAGAGAACCGTACACCAGGAAAGTTAGTGACCTATGCTATATGCTCTAACGAGTTAGTCAGTAGTAGTCTATATGTTCTAGTTAACTATGGGTATACAGTTCCCTTATCCACCCGGTTATATGATATAACATTTGAACTTTAATCGCACACATTTATTTTGTTCATATTTAATGAGTTCGCATAGGTATCGAGTATAATAGTGCTACGTACAATGATCTAATTTGCTTGTAAAGGTGGAAAGATCGAGCTTAATTAAAAGATAGAAATATTTTAAAGCTTATCAAATAAAATTAGAGATTGTTGTCGATGAACCCTAATATTTATTTCTTTGAAGGCCTCCCTTCTTAGCTCTATAGCAATTATTTTCTCAACAAAAATAAACTTATGATGGTAATAGGTAGAACTTATCTTGATGTGGAGGGGAAAGGAAAAAAAAATAAAATATAAAGGAGTAAGTTCATGAAGATGTGAGAATGTTACAAGGTTGAAACCAAAGAAAATTAAAAGAGGAGGGACCCAAAAAGGTCGGCTGAGTTGATTTGATAATGAGGGAGTGGCGACCTTCACTCACTTTCTATGTGGGAATGAAATAAATTGCCGGGCTGCTTCCAGACCACGCCCCCATTCAAGGCCCCAAAACGTCACGTATAATGTGCATCCATTAGTTTCCACAACTTAATTTGTGGGGCTTCGTCTCTCAAAATTTCATTTGTAAAAAAAAAAAAAAAAAAAAGACATGCACGTACCAAAAAATAACATAAAAGTGAATCGTATTCTTAGGAAAAATTAATATGTGTGCCAGTTATTTCAATCAGTGAAGTCTTTAAGAAGAAGCATAATATTTAATATGAATTTTGTCTTAGCGGGATATGACTTCTGAGGATGTTTTTAAGAGTTGTTATTAGCTAGAGACCTTCATTTGAAATTTAATTTCTATGTTAATCTGTTAACGAAAAAGAAAGTGTATAAAAATATAAGTCTATACCTTATTCACTCATTTTGGTTTTTGGTGAAAAGATGAAAACATTTTACGAGTAAAGAGAAATTTGTGCAACAGTCAATATTTATGTGTTAATGTGTATATGACGTGTTACAGGTGTAAGTTTTTTGAGAGAAGAGAAGTAGATTAAAGGTTTCATTGAAAGTATCGTAAACATTGTTACCCTAGTATTACAATAACAACACCACCTCCTAATATGATCCCGCTTTTGCGGGGTCTGAAGAGATCCAAATGTAGGCAGTCTTACCTCTGTCGCTATCCCTGTCTATAAAGAGGCTGAATCCAAGAGACCCACAAAGCAAGATTTTGTGAAAACATTTATCGAAGAAGCATTTTGTGAAAACCTTTAATGAGACACAAACTAAGGATACACAACAGGGAATGAATTAAAAAATAGTAATAAACAAGTGGCCGTAACTATTTAAATATGAATACAACATAAGTACAATATAGTAGAGGAATGTTCTATACTTTAACAAACAGAGATAGGCAAACATTTATCGAAGAAACATTTTGTCTCTTTGCAAATATCGTAAATATATATTAATATATATATATGTATGTATGTATATATATATATATATATATATAGATTATTATATATGTTTATATATAAAAAGGGGGGGGGGGAGAGGGGGGGGTATATATATGTTTATATATAGAAAAAGTGTTCTCAATTAAATTCCTAGTGAAAAATGTACTTATTTTTATTAGAATAATGACAATAAAAATTTCTTTGGAGATCAATTATAATGAATGGTGTAGCTTAATCTAGAAGTAGTGAAAACAAGAACATGTGTATCTCCTATGCAAACAAGAACATGTGAGGCAAAAAAAAAAGGGGGGGGGGGGGTTGCTCATATATTGGAGATGATTGACAATTTTTTCAAAAAAGGTAATAATTTGATTGATATCTTTCTTCGTTTAACACTTGTTCCTTTTTTATTATATCGAAAGAGGTGCAAATTAATATTAGTTCATATGATAATTTAGTAATGCCAGCCAATACAGGTTGGTCCAAGTGGTCTGAAACTTGTTCCCTTTAAGTAAATTCTCAGGTTCGAGTCTTGTGAATTGAGAAAATTTGTGATTGAAGAATTCTACTCTTTATTAGGCCAATAGTGATATGTTTGTCATTGAATTGCTAGGTAAATGACTGTTGATGTTGTTTAGCCTAAATTGGCTAAGCATGCGTCTAAGCTGGACGAACAGTTTAACTGATGTGATTCGTTGTACGCTATGATTATCAATGTGTTTTTTGAACTCCATGAACCATGTTATCTCATAATATAGTGTACTGGCTATATGCGCATGTAGTTAATACCAAACTTGCCTAGACCAAGCAAAAGTCGTTCTTTCGAACTAATTTATCTTAATCCAAGTTAAACATTTTTGATTACACTCTAGTCCTTCTAACTTGCAAATCTCTCTTTTGAGATGAAGTTGTGTCAAGTCTTATCAAGCAGTCCAACAATCAATGTCACTTTTCAGTTTTTCATATGATTGTTTCAAGCGTGCAAGCAAACTTTGGCCAAAAATCGACTCACAATATGATAATCACTTGATAGAATAAAATCAAATCAATCATGAAAACAAGCACAATTCTTTAGTTTAAAACATGATCCAACAACACTTTCATGAACTATAAAATCCTCAGACAAAATAAACTACTCACACATAATAAAAGGTTAAACAACTAACTACGCTAAAATGATAAATTTAAAGAGAAAAGGGAAGAGAAGAGAGAAGAGTTTGCAATTTGATTCCAATGGAGGATAATGGAAAATAGTGAAATTAGATCCAAAATAATATGTCTATTAAAAAAATCTAAAACTGTAATGTAACAAATATCTTAGTCTCGATCAGTGGATAGTAAATACCTCACCAAACTCTTATACAGGAAATAAGAGGACTATTATCTAAGATTTGTCAAAAAGATATTACAGAAGTCTTTATATTATAAATGCTAAAATGTGTAAGGGCTCAAGAATACTTCACTCCCTCAATACTTGCATGAGAGTGAATTAAGGAGTTTAATATAAAAACTACCTATTTTCTCTCTCCCTAATGTGAAAATAACCCAATTAGTTTTTAATATTTATCTAAAACTATTTTTTACACGTGATCCCCTCTCTCTCCCCCCCTCTCTCTATCTCTCTTTTTCATAGAATTATTTTTTTAATATTTGACAAAATTATCTAATTCTTTTTCTTAGATTTTCATCATATCAATTATTAATGGCTATACCCAATAAAAATTAATAAAAACCCATTAATGTGAAGAAAAATATTAGGTAATTTAACTAATTATACTAAACCTTATATCTTTATCTTTATATTATAAAAGATAGCAATATATGTGGTTGTCCATCATTTCCTCCTCTAACCTCTGGTACTTTAATCTCATACAACTTTAAACTTTAGGTTGTTGATATTTTTCTTCTTTAGTTTAATTAATACAATTATAGTAAATGATTTATATTTTGCATATATTTTTCTTCTGTCTATTCGCTATAATTTTTTCCTAATGGTATGTTAAGTTTCTTTACTTAATTTTATTCATACCCATCTATATGTATTATATTTTGATATGTAACATTTGCAGTGTTTTATATATATATTCTCTACGATGCAACATTCAATCTAAGAAATTTTGAATATATTAGGGCACTATAATAATTAATGCTTGACTTTTATTTTGCAAGGCCCAACAAATCAAGGGGATGATTTTTATATTATAAATGCTAAAATGTGTAAGGGTTTAAGAATGCTTCCCTCCCTCAATACTTGCATGAGAGTGAATTAAGGAATTTAATATGAAAATTACCTACTTTCTCTCTCCCTAATGTGAAAACTACCCAATTAGTTTTAATATTTATCTAAAATTATTTGTTTACATGTGATCACCTCTCTCTATTTCTCTTTCTCATAGAATTATTTTTTTAATGTTTGACAAAATTATCTAATTCTTTTTGTTAGATTTTTATAATATTAATTAATGAGTATACCCTATACAAATTAATAACAACCCATTAATGTGAAGAAAAATATTAGATAATTTAACTAATTACACTAAATCTTATATCTTTATCTTCATATTATAAAAAATAATAATATATGTGGTCGTCCATCATTTTTTCATCTAATCTATGGTCCTTTAATCTCATACAAATCTAAACTTTAGGTTGTTGGTGGTTTTCTTCTTTAGTTTAGTTAATACAATTTGTGGTAAATTATTTATGTTTTGCACATATTTTTCTTCTGTCTATTCACTATAACTTTTTCGTAATGATATTTTAAGTTTCTTTAATTAATTTTGTTCATACCCATCTATATGTATTATATTTGATATCTAACATTTGTAGTGTTATACACACACACACACACACACACATATATATATATATATATATATATATATATATATATATATATATATATATCTTATATATATATATATATATATATATATATATATATATATATATATATATGTATATATAAATTCTCTACGATGCAACATTGAATCGAAGAAATTTTGAAAATATTAGGGCACTATAATAATTAAAGCTTGACTTTTATTTTGCAAGGCCCAACAAATCAAGGGGATGATATGTAAATAAAACGCAATCTTTGGAAATTGTTCAGCGGTAAAATACATACGTATTTTACGTCTATATAATTAAGATTCAATTTTTTCTCAATGTGTGTATGTAAATTTACCAACTCTCCCCCAAAAAACTACAAAAGTCAATACTATAAAACTGAAAAGTTTAATTAATTGATTAATTAAAAAACTTATCCTGCTTATACTAAGATTATATATTATATAAATTTAACTTCTTAGTTTTCCTATCCAACCAAAAAAATTCTTAGTTTTCTTTCCAATATCGAATAGCATACTTAGAGTATTGTTTGTAGAAAATGTTATTTTTTATTTTAAATTTTGATCAACATTATACACTTTGTTTATAATATTAATACATATTTATATTAAATTTGTACTATTTAGATAAACAAAATGTGCTCAAAAATCTATTTTTTAGATACGTAGCAAAATAAAATGTGCTCAAAAATCTTCTTTCCTTCAATTCTAACATATGAGGCATTGTTGTACGTGAGGCATTGATGTACGTGGTCCATTTATCTATTCCAAAATGAAATCTCAACGTTTCATTCAAAAACTACGCTAATTTTTTTAGAAGAAAAAAAAATATCCCATGTCTTCCTATTTTCTCTCTCCCTAATTTGAAAAGCTAATTCATTTTTAATATTTATCTAAAAAAATAGAGTTAGTTTTTTCACGTAGTCCTCTCTCTCTCTATCTCTCTCTCTCTAATATAATTATTTTTTAGTATGTGATACAATTATGAAAATATTTTTGTTAGATTTTCATCACATTAATTAATGACTATACCCAATGCAAATTAATAACAGCCTATTAATGTGAAGAAAAACATCAGGTAATTTAACTAATTACACTAAACTTTATATCTTTATCTTCATATTATAAAAAATAATAATATACATAGTTGTACATCCTTCATTCCTCTAATCTATGGTACTTTTAATCTTATGCAACTCTAAACTTTTGATTATTGATGGTTTTCTTCTTTAGTTTAATTAATACAATTGTGGTAATTATTTACATTTTGTATATATTTTTCTTCTGCCTATTAGCTATAATTTTTTTAATAGTATTATAAGTTTTATTTGTTCATCCCTATTATATGTATTATATTTGATATCTAACTTTTGCAGTGAAATAAATATATATGTATGTATGTATGTATATGTATGTATGTTTGTGTGTGTGTGTGTGTGCGCGCGGTGTCTATATATATGTATATATATGTATATATATATCTATATATCTATATATATATATATATAATATATATATATATATATATATATACATATATATATATATATATACATATATATATATAATATATACATATATATCTATATATAATATATATATATATATATATATATATACATATATATATATATATATATATATTCATTCTTTACGATGCAAACATTGAATCGAAAAGTTGAACATATTTGGACACTATGATAATTAATGTTTGACTTTTATTTTGCAAGGCCCAACAAATCAAGAGGCCGATATGTAAATAAAATGCATCAACCTTTGGAAATGATTTAGCAATAAGGTACATGCGTGTTTTACGTCTGTATAATTATGACTCAATTTTTCCTTCAGTGTCTACGTAAATTTACCAACTCCCCTTCCTCCAAAAAAATACAGAAGTCAACACTACAAAGTGAGAAGTTTAATTAGGTAATTAATTCAAAAACTTATCTTACTTATGATAAGATTATATATTATATAAATTCAACTTTTGAGTTTTCCTATCGAATCAAAAAATTCTTAGTTTTCTTACATATATCGAATGGCATACTTAGAGTATTGTTTGTAAAAAAAATTTATTTTTATTTTTAATTTTGTTCAACATTATCCACTTTGTTCATAATATTAATATATATTTATATTAAATTTCTACAATTTAGATGCCCTGTACAAGCGCACGGACACACATTAGTTATCATAAACATATAATTTGGAGTTTAGCTAGTACTGAAAGATTCAATTTTGATCAATGAAATAAATCCCCTTTTCCCTCCAAAAGGCATAATTATTGAAAATAGTGATTTATACTGAATTGATATCAACAATTTTTATATTTCTTCCCAATTCAATATTTTTGCATGTCAATTATGCAAAAGAAGAAATCAGTATCGCGTGAGAATGAGATCACATTGCATAATTAAGTAATTTCTCTCTTGCACATTTTTCTTTCTTGAGGTGACATTACTTCAGGAATACAGCATTTCATTGCTTAAACTAGTTTATTTTCCATGTCACCAATTTGGTAAGAGACAAGAATTTTTTTAATAAAAAAAGATGATAAATGATGAACCCCCACCTTCAATGGATGAGATGGAGTTGACACCATAATAGAATATCCATTTTGCTAATAACCAGAAAATAGCACCCAATTAGCATATCCACCAATGCTTTATATAAGTTGGAAAACTTATCTATTATTTCATAATAGCTTTTAAATCCGTTCTATGCAAGGTTTGTTTTGAAATTTTTAAGAAATATTATAATTAATCTTATAATTTAAATTTTTAGAAATAACTAATATCTGTAATTTATTCCATTTTTTTCATTACAATTATTGAAAAGATACTATTTATTATGATGACTTTAAATAACATATTGGTTATATTTTTATTTTAAAATAAAATCTTTATAAATGCTTAATAGGACACGTGTTACGACGGTAACATTCGAACTCACACACATGCACACACACACACATATACATATATGTGTGTGTGTGTATATATATATATATATATATATATTATATATATATATATATATATATATATATATGTATGCATGTATGTATGTACGTATGTATGTATGTATGCATATATATATATAAATTAATATATATATATATATATATACATACATACATACATATATACATACATACTATTATTTTACTCTTATGTAATTCAATAAATATTGTTATGTTATATTATATGTAAGAGCAAAAGTCTTCATCAAGGAGAATATGTTTCTAAGCTCATGCCTTCCCCTACATATATTCTACAATTAATTTAAAAGGAACCCTACAATCTCAAACTATGCACAAAATCAGGTATATGGAATATTTGATTAGTACTCCATAACCCTTACATCATTTGACAATCTTGAAAATTTAAAAGGAACCCTACAATCCCACACTATATATACACACACACACACACACACACACACACACACACACACACACACATATATATATATATATATATATATATATATATTATATATATATATATATATATATGGAGTAGGTTTAAAATCATCTTGTCAATTTGCTAATTGGTTGTTTTCAAAAGAAAAGCATCATTCCACATGTGCAAACAAGTGGATGTAAGCTAGAAAGCATACACAACTTAATAGTTACTATAAATTCTCGTCCCAAATTTCTTGATCATTCAATCCCTGACTAAATTCTGCAACTTTGTCGTTTTGTGTGTTTCCATCTTTTTAACACTTAGTCTTAAAAGTTTAGATATCAAAATCCATTATTCAGGGATTCTGATATCTTACACCTGATCGAATAATAGACACAAACACGTTGACACGTACGTATAATGAAACAATTCTCAACTTTTTCTTTTATTTTTGGTCCCTAGTGAGAAGGGTGGGAATGGGGGATAAAAAGAAGAAAAAAAGAAGTTGAGATAATGGGGGCAACTATGTGAATGATGCAAAGCTAACTAATACCATATTCATATGGCTAAGCTGGCTAGCTAGGGATCACCTTGCCACTAACTAACATATACATAGAGTCAAGCTAAGGTCGGTCCACTCTTAGAAGCCAAGTATTATTCCCATCTCTCTTTCTGTATCATATTCATATATGCAGGCATGGGACAAGTAAATGCCTTGGCTAGCAAAGCAAAAAGGACTTCAATGGTTTTCGAATCAACAAGCCCATCATTTATATGGGTTGGCATTTTTGTATAGCTTGAGGCTTTTCCTCCTTTTCTTTTCTTTTCTTTTCTTTTTTTTTTTTTGTGACTTTGGTGGTTTTTTTTTTGGGGGGGGGGGGGGAGTATGTGCTAATGTCATTGATTGACTTCAAAGTTTCTATAGATCATGCATGGAGTTATGAGAATAAAGGCTAGTAAGTGTGCAGTTAGCACTAAGCATATTAACAATCTAAGGCTCCATTTGATAAGGTAAAATGATACATCATCACCCTTTGATACAATAACAATAAAAGGACATCTCTCGGGGACTAGAGTTAGGAATGTCTGAACTGACATGATAACATGACACGGACCCGACCCGAAGTTACTGAGAGAAACTCAAACCCGACTCGACCTGACCCGACCCGAAATCGACACGATTTGACCGTTTAGCACGGGAACATGTTATTTTTCAATTTAAGGTAAATCTAGGTTATTTTCAACACTGATACGAAATTAACTCGTTTACTAAATAGGTTGATATGATCCGACCTGTTTTTTAGCTCTATCTGAGACCTATATCGGCTATAAAGGTAGGTACAACGTAAAATATTGACACCGTCTCAAATGACGTGGGAAAATTGGCAAAAAGATAATGCTGTCGATGATTCTTTCCAGCGCTAGATTCACTTTTAGATACACAAATATCTGTAGTCAGTAGATTTTAGTCAAGAAACTGACAAAAATTCTAGATAAAATATCATTACAATGTACATTAGCTTTGTAACAAAATACAATTAAAAAAAAAACTATTTTGGACTTCATGAATGAATGTCGTAAGCAAGCAAGTAACCATGAACTTGTATACTATTTTGCATGTATAACCCATAACATATGGCCCAAGTTTGCGGGCATAGCCTAAATCATCTATGGGCCGTATCTATTCAAATGGCTCAGGCATTCTAGCAAGGAATTTGGGCTTGCTCCATATTATGAAAGGGGCCCCAAAGCCTAGCCCAGGAAACATTTTATTTTCTTTGTATTCCATTTAGGGGAAAAAAGATGTTGAAGTGATGTTATAACCAATTGCCAAAATGTAAAAAAATATACTAATCAAGATTAGACCTGAGTAATAGGTCAGCCCGATCAGGTTCGTGTTCGAATCGAATTTAAACTGGTTGAGAATGCCTCGATCTGAACCTAATCCGTTTATTAAACGGCTTGAAAAGCCTTGATCTGTACCAATTTAATTTTTAAAAGGGTTGATCCGCTTAACCTGTTTAAAATAAACCGGTCGAATTCAGTCACCTAATTACCCATTTATGCATTTAACATTTTCAACCCATACGTAATTACATAGGTTAAACATTAAGTTCACATATCACTACTATTTCCCCTTTCTTTTGATTAAGAAAAGATACCATTCATATTTTTCGCCAGTAAATATGTCTAGAACTTTAAGAAAAGGGATATCTCAAGCTTAATTAGGCCTACCATCAAATAATGACAACAATTACACTCATCTTACATAGTAGCACTTTAAGAAAGGAAGTTCTTGCGCCTTAATATTTTGAAAACAAGACGTGACATTAATCTTGCCAACTAAAATAATTACTTTGGATGAAAGCAATACATTGATGAAGTATAAACACAATGTTTATTTGGTTTAGTAGAGGTGGTAAATAATTGTTGAAATATAAGTGCTAAGCAACTCTATGAGGTTCTAAAAATGGGGGAATTTTTCATGTAGGGCATGGGCATCCCACTAAAGGGGAAAAAGTTGGGTCATCAAAAATCTTGCTTGGCAATGTTGAATATATCCAAAAGTTATAGATGAAATTGGTCCCATCTACCTAGTTAGCATAATTAGGCATCTATAATATTCCACCACTAGGTCTTTTAGATACTTGTTTCCCATAATTCTAATTTTCCTTTTTTATATAAAAATTAAAATTAAAATATCACTTATGTATAATATTAGCTAATGTAACTTACAATTTTTTAAAAAGGAAATTTTACAAATTTTACAAATTAAATTAACTGATCCTCTTCTTCAAAATCAAATACAAATTTTGAAATCACGATGACAGTGACAGGCATAAGTGAATAATGATAAAACTGACTGACATTTGGGTTATCTTGTCAATTATAATATGAGTAGATCAACATTGTCATTTATATAATATACTTTTAGAGAAAGCAAACATAATACAGGAGAACAAAGAGGCAGGTCAATTCATAACCTAATCCAAGTCATCTTTAAGTTTTGTTTTCTTTGTTTATCTTGCATTTGTATGATATTAGCTAATGTAACTTATTATTTTTTTAAAAGAAAATTTCACAAATTTTACAAATTAAATTAACTGATCCTCTTCTTCAAAATCAAATATAAATTTTGAAATCACGATGATAATGACAAGCATAAATGAATAATGATAAACTGAGGGATTATCTTGTCAATTATAGTCTGAGTAGATCAACATTGTCATTTATATAATATACTTTTAGAGAAAGCAAGCACAATGAAGGAGAACAAAGAGGCAGGTCGAGTCATAACCTAATCTAGGTCATCTTTAAGTTTAGTTTTCTTTAATTATCTTGCCGGTTTGGCTTTGTTAGGTTACATTTCATTATACCTATTGTCTTCTACAATATAAAAGTTCAAATTTTTCTATGCAATGAGTGCTTACTATTAATATGAGACAAAAAGTTTCCATCTAGTTTGAAAAATATGCATGAGATTTGTTTTTGTTTGCTTTATTTATTCTGCAAGGTCAACTTCTTGGGGATTTGTTATTAGAGATTCTAAAGGCCAACCTTTATTGGCGGCCGCAATAATTTGGGAGATACGTCTATAATTATTGCGGAAGGTACAGTCACGAGGAATGGTGTCAAGAAGGCTATACAATCCAGGTGTACCGAGAAAATCCTTAAAGGTAATTCCAAGATCTTAATCCAAGCCGTTCGGGGTGAAATATGTGCATCATGGCATATTAAGACTTGGTCTTTGATATATATATATATATATATATATATATATATATATATATATATATATATATATATATATATATATATTGGCAACAAGCTACTGAGAGTCGAGTTTACAATAGTTAGAAAGACGAAAATTTGACAGCTGATTGGATAGATAAATATGCCCTCCTTCTTCTTTTATACATTGATTGTTGATTTGTTGTCATTCCTCACCACCATCTACTGAATTCCAATACATTCTAGCTAAAAATTTCACGGGCAGATCTCTTAAGAGAAGGATTGCCTAATGATCTTGAGTTGTATTTACCCTCTTCCCCCCCCAAAAAAAGTCAACAACTTATCTTAAGTCCACACATTTTCGAATTTTCATAACATTAAGGCTTGAATTGTTGAACAGGATATTGGTTGAGATGTAGTGAAGTTAACTCCAATCTTGCTTGAATTGATAGTACTTTGCATTGAATCTAGGTTGGATTAAAATATTTCATATTTCGGTTAAGTTTAAGTTCAGTATTACTTGTTGCAATAAGTTACTCTTAAAAATAAAAGCAATTTTGATTAAATAAATTCGACTTTTTAAACATACAAGGGCTAATCTCTCTGAAACAAAAAAATGGTTAAAACAAGATAACATTTGGCTGAGAAGAGGAAAGAAAGGCTTCCCTTTGTTGTATGTGCAGAAAAGAGAAATAACCAACTAGAAAAGCTACATCCCATGCAAAAATACATGCCTTCTGCTGAAGTTTCTCTGTTAGCAAAACCACCATGAAGCCAAGATGAACTAAATAAGCAACCCCCCCCCCCCCCCAAAAAAAAAAAAAACCAATGTTCTGTGGATTTTGCTAGATAGCAAGGCAGGAAATATGTACAAATTATGTCATAAGCCCGGGTCCATTTTTGTGGGGCTAAAACTGATTTTTTTCACGTATAGTTAGACATGTTTATTGCCCACGTATTGTTCATTTTGTCTGATATATCTAAGCTTAGGTTTTTAAGCATTAAGATTAACCGTGCCCATTTCCAGGCCCTCCTTTCTTTGCACTTGTTTTTTGTTTCTCCAATTTATACCGTTGAGAATTTTGTTTCATATACTTGAGCAATTTATTGTATCAAATTGAGCATTTTGATTTACTCACTTGAGCATGTCTCGGGTCTATAGACCGGGGACCTTAATATAAATGTTGGTCAATGGGAGGCTAATATTTCAGTAAACATTTATAGCACTTTCGAATAGCCCTAGTCAAGTTTAGGGAGTGGGCCCAAGGGGGGAAAAAAAAACCGATTCAACTGAAACATCCATAAATTTTGTATGAGACGCTTCACATTAGATATATCATAAAACAGACGCTTTCATAGTGACTTTTTATTAATGATTGGGATGACTAATAGTCCATTTAGGAGTGACTATAATAAAAGTCACTGTTAGATGAACTATTAGTCAATCCTAAATTAAAAGTCACTTCAAAACCTAATATTAGTCATTGCAAAATATCAAAAAAGTCACCCCACAAGGAAATCGTCTCACAATAACTCTTATGTGATACGGTCTCACCTAAAAATTTGTGCTGAAATATTAGCCCGTGATTGCTGCATTGAGGGCACTATGAACATCAACCCCAATCTGGGGTTCAGCTTTCTCCAAATCAGCTGATGCGGAGCCAAGCTTCTGATTAAATTCGGCTAGGCCCTTTGGAACAGCAGCAGGGTCAATATGGTCAATGGGTACAGCTTCAACAGCAATCATATCAGCATATGAGTTAGGATGGACAAATGCAAAGCCGCTCCTTATAAAAGTATTTAGTTACGTCGTTTCCTTCGTGTACTGATAGGATCCCTGGTTTCAACTCTGCCATTGCTGCAATATGACCTGGGAGAACACCCATTTGTCCTGTGGTTGCTGGGACTATGATCATGTCAATCTGAAGCAATGTCAATCTGACTGTAATACTACATGAAGGAATAATAAGAAGAGGCAGAATAAGAATAGGGCATCACCATCATCACTCTCTCAATCACATGAAAATTTCCATATGTTTGTGTGTGAAATCAAGCCATCAAGGTCTACAGGTAATGGCTAGCTAACCAATAACCTTGACTGTAAGATAAGCTATTATGCACCTTTGCCTTTAAAAAGGGTCAATAGCAATACGGTAATGGTGATGGTTGTTTGTTTGCAATCGGTATCTTCAGCATAGGTGGCAAGGTAGACAATGAAGGGTCACAACATGGACTCTACATTTACACATACCCATGCATGTAAGAGTCCTCAGCTGTTAATGGACTCTACATGCTACTAATGGTGAATTCTTGCATACAGGACAAAGTTTCAATTAAGCCAGTGAATGTCTATAAAGGTGACCCTGCACAGTTACTTTGCGTGGTATATTGAACCGTTTAGAGGTGTGATTGAACCATCCTTTATGGAATAGTTTGACAGGACATAAACACAAACATTGTTCCAAAGCTTAGCACATTAATATTAGGGGCACATGAAAGAAGAATGAATAACCAAATATAGAAGCGACTCAAGCACAAACTCTTAAGACATACAGCCATAGTGGCATTCAGAACGGCTATACAGAAGATGTACAAATGAACCTGTTTATATCTTAAGTCATGATACCAACGCCACTCATTGCAGTGAACCGAAAATCCACACAATTAAAAGTCTAAGACCCAAGAGCTTTACATTGTTCTCTTCTCAGACAAATACCGGTGTGAGCATTTTCCCAGTTCGTGCAGGCTTCATTAACTTAATTCCTAACTGTAATGGGAATTTGCAATGCATTGACTTACGACATATTTTTACCTTCACACTCTGGTAAGGTCCTTAAATTGGCTCTTGAGTCTTGACTAGGCTCATTGAAATGGCCTTACGAACCAAACTGGATCATAGCATTTACCAATTACCCAATGTATAATCGACAAACTACCATTAAAAAAAAAAAAAAAAAACCAACTCAAAAAAACTCCAATACAGAACCAACCAATCCCAATTCGATCATATCAATATCAATTACCCAATGCATAGTCTATAACCATCAACCACTATCATAAGAAACGAAATCAAGAAAAACTCCAATAAAAAACCCAATATTCAATCAATCAAAGCATACCCAAATCATAAATCGAAAGCCAAACTCTCAAGAAAACCAAACAAAGAACCACTAAACCGAACAAACCCAGATCAAATTCGTCACAAAAATATCAACCCACAGATCAAATAGATAGAAAGATAGATCATACCTCTTTGGAGGAGAGTAGAGATGAACATGGAAGGGCGAGATTAACACTGAGCTTAGAAGAGATGGTGGTAGGAGTAGGAGGAGGAGGCTTCATGTAAGCAGAAGGGGTTTTGGGATGTTCCATGTGGGTATCGTCTTCTTCCATGTTTCTATGAACGTTGAGTCCACCGCCGGCGCCGCCGGGACTTCCGTCGAAAGCGCCGCCCTCTGTGATCGGAGCAAAATGCGAGCGGCCGCTTGATGGAACATTTTGAACTCGGGATTTGATCGATTTACAAAAATAATTTGAAAATGAAATTGAAATGAAACCTCAAAAAATATGAATATATTTTGGGTCCATTCTTTTCATTAAAAAATATGGGTTAAGAAATAAATAAAGTTGATTGAGATTGATTAAAGTGGATTAAAATTAATTTTTTTTTGTTATTAAAGTATATCGAAGTACGTTGGAGTGGATTAAAGATGGTATTTTTCTCCCCAAAAAAAAAGACAAGTGACTTGTTCATTATTTTAAAGTTATAAATTTCATACCATATCACCCAGTATTGACCCCTATGTAATATGTAGCATACAAGTTAAAGAATGGTACAAACTATTCAATTTTGTACTGGTCAAGTATTGGGCAATATCTTCATGTTCGTGTCAATACTGCCTAATATCAAAAGATAGAAAATTTTAAATTTTTTTTAATTCTTAAAAATTATGAAAGGTATAGACCTTATACAATGATATATAAATTTAGTAAGTCTCATTCTGGTGAATAAAAAGGTATAATTGTGGGCATAATATTTATAACTTTTGCTTTATTTATTCCATTGGTGTGAATTGTGAAGCATGAATTTTGGTATGAAAAGGCTTTTTCTTAAATACTTTTATATTATTAAAATGATTTGTCTTATGAAAATTTATCTTTTTTCAAATGAAGTGAGTCTTTTGGTTTGCTGCTAGCATTAGTTCCACATATTCATTAGAGCAAGCCTCAGATTTAGAGCATTTCTAACTAGAGTTTTCAGATCAGCAAAGATTCTATTTTTTTGAACTTGTATTTCTCTACTTCTCCAACCCATGAACTCTAATTTAAATCACCCAATAAAGTATTTATCGTAGACTCACCTAACATACAACTCCTTTTTTTAACCACCCAAATAATATTTTGAGAGGAAAAAAAAAAGGAAAACCAAACAAAATAACAAGAAGACAAAAAAATTGGAGTAACGAGGAGGAATGTCAGACCATTGCTAGGGCCAAAAATCTTCTAAAGCAATTTGCAAATAACATGTTGATTGGCGGGACCCCCAGGTAGATGCATTCTACCAGTTGGAAATATACAGTATTTATATTACCGACTTTTCTTATTTTTTATTCACTTTTTTTTTTTTGAAAAAGGCTCTTATAAGCAAATTTTGAACCCAAAAATCGGAGACTAACATTCACATCCTTACCCAATTGAACTAACCACACAATTTTGATTCTAACTCTTTGTTGCCGATAAATTTGGGAAGACATCCCATGTCCTCTTCCAGAAAAATTAAAAAGAAAAGAAAATCGAAAGAAAACCTTTTCATCGCTACGTATTAATTGTTTAATTGTTTTTGAAAAGAAATTTTTTTAAAAAAATCGCTGCTTTGAATTCGGATCTGGACTGGTTTTTACCATGCGAACAACAATGTTTAAATCCTAAACGGTAAAATTGTCCTCATGATTACTCAAATTTCAAACGACTAATAATAAGTAAAACTAATTGTAACAGAATTTGTTTTGTAAGTTAGGCATTTGGAGGGAAAGTTGGTTAAATGTCGTTATTTGGCTTCTACGAACTGCTTTCTTGTCCAGTAGAGACAACCATTCTCAACACTGACGTGGCAATTCGTTGTTGCAATTTCTTTCTCACTCACACTATATATAAGACAATTTATCTCCAATACAACATAGCAATTAAAACAGAAAATATCATATTGAAAACTGGGGATTTTAAAGACAAATAAAAATGCAAACCAAAAAAAGGTTCATTATAAATAGATCTCTCACAAAATCTTATGGTGTGACAACACCGTCGAGCTAGCTCACAATTTATTCAAAATATATATATATATATATATATATATATATATATATATATATATATATATATATGTATATATGCGCGCGCGCGCTTGAACAATATGTGTCCTATTTAGCATTTATTAAAATTTTATTTAAAAATAAAAATTTAAATAATATGTGATTTAAAGTCATAATAATGAATAGCGTCTTTTCAATTACTTCAATGACGAAAAAAAGAAACAATTACAGATATGTTAATATTATTATTTCTAAAAACTTAAATAATATTTCGAAAAATATTTTAGCTACAATTTTAAAACAAAATATGCGTAGCACACTAGCACGGGCTTAAAGGCTAGTAACTTTTAATTTTTGGCAACGTCAGTTATCTCCCAATAACTCACTGTTGTAGACTTGCTCAAGAATTTGCAGAACAAAAAAAGAAAGAAAAAAGAAAAGAGAAAACAAAAAAACACCCCTGAACCTGCTGGTGTCTGGTGCAAAAAGAGAAACCAGAAAATATAGCTCTTGGGTTGATGTTTGTACTCTACTTTTAGCCTTTTGGCTTACCAATACCCAGAAAAAAAAAAGAAAGAAAAAGAAAAAGAACAAGAACAAGAACAAGAGAGCCAGGAGAATCAATCCATCCATACAATCATAAGTTACAATCAAAATTCTCTGCATTTTTGCTACAACATAATCCATGAATTTTTCCCAAAAAGTTACCCAAAAAAAGATCTAAGCAAAAAAATTGGGGGGTAATGCTAGATAGCTAGCTAGACAATCAATTTACTCAAGTCTGTAGAAAGCTAGACAATCAATTTACTATGACATTTCATGCTATCAATCTTTTCACTCCTCTTAAACTTTGACTAACCGCCGCAAAACCCAAAACTGCACACCTCTGGGTATCTAACTGTACAGCTATCAACATATTTACGTGCTCTGACAATCGCGGTGAACCAGAAATTTAGGATTCATGAGCCCAGAAGACATCAGGGTCCGGAGTGAACAACGATGAATCGGGAACTTCTAAGTTCGCCAGATGCCAATCGACAAAGCGAGCTTGTATGCACTTCAGTAGCAGAAGGATTGTGGGAAGAAGCCACCAAGCATTGTCCTCCCTGTTCATCAAAAGGAAAGCCAAAACTTGAGCAGTTGCAGAAAAAAATGTGAGAATATCAACTAATACTTTCTATGTTAATCGGATTCCTGCTTCATGAAAACCTTGCACTTTTGGACATTTTTGGATCAAATCTGGATCTGCATTAAATTTAAATAGGACGAGTTTCATAGCTTTTGAAATTGTGACACAGTTTGTTATTCAAGATGGGGTTTATTTTAGGTTAGACAAGCCAGACACAAGTTACACCGAGGACAGAATCAGGGTTGGACACGAAAAGTCCCATGCCACAGTTGGAAGACTTTCATGTCAGACAAACTTGAGATAAAATTGGACCAGAATTTGTCACCTCCATCGACAGGGGTAATGGAAATCAAATGACTAATTCGAGTAACCAAATTTCAAAAACTGAAGTAGCCGGTGCCTGAACACGGGATCTCAAAGGCCTCAATTGAGTAAAAATGCACACAATAACCGGCATAACTTTACCTTGCGGCATTTCTTGCATTCTTCTGTTCTGGAGAGTTGACAGAAATAATCCCATAATAAAATATGCCTGACAAGAAAGCTACTACCTGCAAACATAAGCAGCCACAAAGTAAAAATGAAACAAGCTTACCAATTAGTTCCTACGAGTAGGCTATAATATAAAGATTTATCAGTAAGAAATGCAGACTGACATTCAACTAGCAAGTCCAACTTATCAAGAATGTCACAACAAATGGCATTCCCCAAATTCACAAATAAAACCCCGCTATTTAAATAGCCTTTTTGCCTGTCCCGGTAAGGCTGATTACATCTAAACTTCTACAAGTCCTAATTTGACGGGATCCACATTGAGGTGCAGTTTGTTTACATGAAAGTTACACTTACGCAGCTAGTAAGTCCCAGCCTAATAGTTAAGAACGTGGCCTTGAGTACAGTGGATCTCAGGTAACCCCCCCCCCCCCCCCCCAAAAAAAAAAAAAAAAAAAAAACCCAAAAAAAAGATCAACAATTTATGGTTGGCCTAACTTACAATGTTTGATAGAGAGGTGGCATTCCACAGTGCATACATACGAGCAAGTGAGGCCCTCCTGTGCCCTTTACAAAACAGTGCATTCAAGCCCGCGGGAAAAGGAGAGAGCAGAGACAAAGGAAGAATAAGCAGGACACAAAGAAAAGCCGCCACAGATATCCAGTAAAACTCAACGAGCATAAGGACAGTGACAGAGAGATCAGCTAAAATCATGGTCAAGATGAGCAGCTGCAGAGTGTCCTGGACCCACAGAAACAAGTCTCAGATATCCAAATCTTATATTCATCAATGAAAACCATCAGACAATAGACTCCCTCTGTCCCATTATGATTGGGCTCCTTTCTATTTTGATTAGTCTCATTATGCACATCCTAATCCGGACTTTTCAATATTAGCCTCCCATTCAACTTAAACAAAGAATGAAAAATTTTAATATCAGATTAATTGCATTAAGATGGATATTTACTGTAGAAAAACTCTCAGTATTTTGAAGGAGTCAGCTAGGACAATCACAGGGAGACAGATGGAGTAAAAGAAGTAAGCTAATTTGTCATATGGTGACCAATATGTGCATACCTGGCAACCAAGAGGCCGGGTGTTGCGTAGGAACAGAGAAAATGGAAGAAAAAAGTCCCTTCTAAATTCAAGCGACTTCAAGGTAGCATCATTTATGAGAGCTCCATTTATTAGTCCACTGGTCCTCTTACGTGATAACACCTGACTTGTGCAGGTTTGTGTCTGCTGCAGCTGCCTATAGCGTTTTTCTGCTGTTCTATCATTACTGCTGAAACACAAGGCCAAAGGAAAAAAGAAGAGTATATAAAATATACAACAAAAATAGGAAATGCAACCACAGTTTTCAAGGCACCCTCATATAGCAATTCACGTGTCTCACTCTTGGGGTTTAGTGATAACATAGAGAGGTCAGCCATCACTTAAACGATATGATAGTTTCTTAGTTACAACTTCAGAAAGCTTGCAAAATCAGGAAGTTGATACTATCTGTCCAGGTCTTCTCATTCAAAGATTCTCTCAAGCTTCACTCAGCAAAAAAGTCTATTAATCAGAAGTCATATCATAGACTGACCCTCTTACTCTTGACATATGACAAGATCAAATTGTTTGCCTCAAGTAGTACATAATAACCTGAATACACAAATTCTACATCATCCTACATGGCCTAGTCAGCATGCAGTTAGGTTATCAGTCACGTACACATGGATAAGAAGCTTGAAGAAATCCAAAATGGACTCTACCTATTTAAGTATTTAACAATGCAATGCCAAACTTTTCATTCCTACAGGGAAAGACTATAATTATAATAATGATGACAACAACGCAAACAAAAATCTCAGTGATTATAATGAAAAATAAACAGACTACTTGGGACATCCAAAAAGCATAAACACAGCGCATATAGTCAATAAAAAGGAAAAAGAAACTCCATTGGAACATTATGACTTGCCTTGGAGATTCGTGATCATTGGTGCTCATTGAAACAGACTGTGGTATACTGTGGAAAGTGTAATCATCAACCACTACCCAAATACCTAGTTGATAATAACCGGAGGCAGTGGCATGAAACCAGCCAAGATCAATCCTTACACCATGAAACTCAAGCTGGGGATTTGCGTGACTATCTATCCAACGTATCACAGGAGCAAGTGTTGAGCGAATGAATCCATTCCGTCCTGTTCTCAACTGAGCATTGAGACCAGCTACCAAATGATTCCACACTGACGTTGGGACATGCTGAAGAAAATACGAAGATAAATATCAAAATCCAAATTTATTGATACTCATCAAATTTTAGACCAAGACGGAAAAGCGATAGAAGAGAGACCTGTGCAATTAGATTGGTCAGTAGAGCATCACTATGAAGATTATAAGGGGACATATAACTTCCATCCCCACCAAAAATTATGCACAAGGGAAATCTTTTTTGTATGATTGATACAATGTCTATTCGCTTCTCATCACCACCAAGAAAGAAATCAATATATGCAACCATTAAATCAGGTGTACCTCCAACCTGCGTCACAAGGAAATGTGATTACTGTCTATTTTGGCCATTAAGAAATATATTTCCATTGTACACCTTGGAAATTCCCTTAGCTCTTACACTCTCATAAGCTATTAAACTTAAAACAAGCCATTCTAAAATCGAATGCAAGACAATTATTATGGCCAGTTACAGAAAATCTGATCTCAAGACTAAAGACACTCACCTTCATCCCTTTGTATAAGGCCCGTGAACGGCAAGAACGAAGACAAGAATGATCATATTCAGACTTGACATATTCCTGGAGGCGTTGAATTTTGATCCTTCGTCGCCATTGTTTCCATGACCATGCACAAGGATAAGCAAGCACTGACAGAATTCTATGAACAGACCCTTCCCACCAATCATATGAAGCTATGGAATTGATTTCATCAATAAATCTGTTAAAAGCATCTTCGTACCTGCAACAAAATGACATTAGATCCTCATCATTGTAATAGTTGTCACAAAAAGAGAAATGAGGCTATATGAATAATAGTTTGACCTTCTATACCAATAATATAACAAGACAAGAAGACATCAGATCTTCAATGCCAAAAAGGAATTGTCAGTCAATCTGTGGTAGCTTCAGAAAGTTGGTTTAGAATATGGTGCTGGCTTTATGTACCATTAAACAACTACATTTAGCAACCTCATCTTGGGAAGAAGAGGGGGGGGGGGGTACATGGCAACACTGGAACAACAGCCAAGTGAACTAAGAGAGCTAAACCTTCAATTTTAATTATGTACCAAAATATGGGTCAAGATACGAGGACAAAAACCTCCAGGAGGCTGAAAGGAGAAGAGGCCCCTAAAAGGGGGGGAGGGGGGCGCCGGTGGGAAGGCTACCATCAGAAGTCTAGCAAGATAGTTCTGCCTTTTGATGCTAAACAGGAAGGATAGATTTCTTACACAATCTCCACAATCTCATCTGGGGGAGAATAAGGAAGGTGCCAGGGCTCCCTAAACGTATTAGGACCCATAAAATACATCCTGTAGACATGGCTTTGAGTGTCTTCAGCTTTGCTTGGTCCTTTGACCTGAGTCAAAAGGATACCATACACAGTTACTATTCACTGTTCCCCCTCTATTGATGAAAAATGGCTGGCATCAAGAATATATACCTCTGATAAAGATAAAAGGTGGGGAAGCCGATAATCAGAATGGTGCTGCTCAAATGAATATGCACCACTATATGCACAACGTGATCCAACTATTTTTGCACGCAGCATGTTTAACAAGAGACCTAGAGATACCAAACTGCATAAGAGGATAAGAGAAAATAACCAAGGGCCTCCGAATGTATGGGTTAGCTCCTCTAGTGGTGTAAAGCAATGAGGCATCCTGTACTTGTCAGAAATACATCTGTATGGACATGATGGTTCACTCACTCCTCCTGCAAAGTTTGCCTCATTTCAGTTGACGGGACCAAAACAAACCTCCTCAACCCCCCCCCCCCAAAAAAAAAAAAAAAGGGCAAAAAAAAGAAAAGAACTTTCTGCAACATACATGTGCAGTTACCTCGTACATAAATAAACTGCGCCCGTTTAGGAAGCAGTTCAAGGGGGCAAGGAGTGCAGAGTCGTTCATCAGAACCAACAACATCCTTAAAAGTTCCAACGGGGCATTCCTGTATCAACATGCCAATAAAATCTAGAATACTTACTCCACTTTTGGTTGGGGAAGGGGGGGGAGGAAGAGCAAGAAATGCCAAATACAGTAAAGTACATGCATAAGAAAATCTTAATTAGTACTATTTAAGTAAATCTACGTAAAGCCTCCCTCTACAAATCTGGGGAAACTCTATCAACATTATGCATCTTAGACTGTGGCAGTGAATAATACATGGGATTGAATATTAGGCAAACCATGAACATTTTCCTTCCACTCATCATCACAGTATACTTTGGCATAAACCTCAAACAGGGTTCATGAACCTATTCATTTGGGTGTCATGCACCAAAAGCTCAAGAAAACTGGAAGATCATCATGTAAATTCATAAATTTACTGATCTCAGTACATTTACCAAAGATATAAAGGGAACACATAAAGAACAATGCCAACAGCAATAATGCGTCTAAAAAAGATGAAAGGAAAAGTTCAATGAACACTATAAGTCACTGGACTGCATAAACCATACCCATTGCTTCTATCCAGAATATGCTTAATAAATTACCCAGTCACAGACTATAGGGGCAAACAAATTTCCCACGACAGATAAAACTGCCATCATTCACCAGATACGAGAATTAACGAAACATGTATTGAAGGAAGGCAGCTTCTTTCCTTATCTTCTGTGGACCGTTAGCCAGGGGCAAAGTTGCATGCATTGCATCAACATCTAAGACAACAAATGGCAACAAAGAAACTTACAGTGCAAAATGTACCATAGAGACCCTTCGGGCACTTTTTCCCCGTGATTGTGCCGCCTTCTCCACTGTGACCTGGACTGTCCCCTGCGCCTCCTCTGTCAGAAGTGGCATAGGTTGTCAGTCAATTAACTTCAGTAATAAGAAGCTCCTGGAGAGCAGCATACCAGGAAAATGATACTGGCGAAGCTAACCATTAATGACTAGTTCGAACCCCAGGAGCAGCCTGGCACTCATGAACACGCATTTATCCCCTCAGCCCAAAAGAAACACCACTCTTTTCAAAAGTACGATATCGAAAGGTTGGGGGGGGGAGAACGTGTCAGAGAGAGGACACCACACAAAAGTCAAACACAAGCCTGTTCCCCCCCCCCCCCCAAAAACAAAAAAAAGAGAGGAAGCGATAGGGCAACAACAAATTTTACCATTTCAAAAGAGATGCACACCTTCATGGATGGCAAAAAATAGCTAGAGTGACAAAAATGTTGGAATTGACATGGCCTTATACCTGGCCAAGAAGGCACGAACACAATACTAAGGGCCTAATTCTCCTTTTGAAAAATATATAACACTATTCGAGAGAATAAAAGTGACACGTCATACTTCAAGGTAAGGAGATATGAAGCGAATATGAGATCCATAATCTGATAAAGTGATATAGCTGTAAATTGTAATAGACCCCAATATACTTATCTCAACACGATGAATTGTGAAAGTTACCAACTTATAAAATGAAACAATTAATATTTACTTGCAGATGTTAGCTTATACTAGGGGAAATATCAGAATGCATTTGATGAACCAGTTGTTTCCTGATCACTCACCAGAGTTCATCAGCTACATTCTTTTCTGAACTTCTAATATGAATTGATAATTTTATTGAATTGAGCGAACCATCAATTGTTTCAGATTCATGATGTATGGGCATATGCCACATTGCTTAGTTCCAGAAGTTGTATGCTTCTGTTTCTCAGACTCCGACATGCATTGTGTCCCCCCCCCCCCCCCCCAAAAAAAAAAAAATCCCCAATGGCTTTGGCAAAATTGTGTCCAAAATGAGGAGGTGGGAGGGGGACATACGCCCGGGGGGGGGGGGAGGAGAAGGAAGGATAGATAACTTCGAACCCAAGTTCTTTGACATTAAACCCGCTTGAAAAGTAAGGGCAGCACTCCATTGGGTACAAGATTGAAGAGCTTAGAGCATTAACACTAAAGCCAGCCTCAATGATGTCAAAGCTCAAAATTATCAGAATCAGGATTTCTTTTACAAACCTCAGGTCCACAGCAATCAGGAGTTTTAGAGTATACAGTATTCTTATCCCACACCTCAAAACAGAACGAACAGACGAATATCAGAATTTTCTTAAGCCGTAGCGGAACTATAAATTTCAAGATTCCACATGTAATAAACCTGGAAGGAGGAAGAGCGCATGCAGAACCATAAATTGAACAACAAAGCGTGAAATGCAGTTCTAGCCTCCTGATCAGACTCTTCCCCTATGTTCAATCGGGCTACACTATTTAGTTAGTAGATAGTGTCAATTTTAAGCATACCTACTGTTGATGACCCCTTTTACTGTAGCTGTTGGAACGTATTCATCTCCAGTATTTATGTCAGACCAGTGGAAATGAATTCGCCCTCCGCCGCCGCCACCGCCACCCAAAGGACCTCCTCTTCCTCCAGCAACAGATAAATCAGAATTTTCAGAGAGTATGAGCTTTTGCAGGAAAAGAAGAATCGTCCCACCAGAGCCTCCACCAAGACCTCCAATCAAAGCGCCATTACTATTTCTTGTCATTTTACTATAACTTTGACCATCAGCCCTCAAATATCCATGTAAAACCAGCTTCGACAGAGGCCACTGCATCGCTCCCATCACTGTAAATGAAAAATAATAATGACGATGACAATGAAAGAAAGGGAGAAACTATTTCCACATTGAACATAACACATCAACCAAAAGAAAAGTCGTTGGCCAATATCATAATTCTGGCCTTGTCTCACCTTATCCAAATAAAGTACCCAAGATATAAATTCCACATATCTATGCAAAAGACAATTAGGAATTTCAATTTTAAAGTTCGTTTATGGAGGTTTTGGTTCACAAGCACCATTCTGATTTTGTAGACAAGGGCAGATGGATAAGCAATGACCCAAAAATAAAAAAGTTTTGCAGCCAGACTTTTCTGGTAGTAACAATCAGAGCAAGACTCTAGTCCAGACAGATATGGCAGACCTCCATCAGAATTATTTCAACCCCCCCCCCCCCAAATCACACAGTTTTATAACTATTTTTTAGTAAAAGAAACCATGCACGACTCCACAGATTCAAAATGCGGCCAATTGAATGAACTGCGTTTTCACCCCACAACAGCCACATGTGACACGATTGCTGCATTAGAGTAATTTTGTTCTACTGCTACCGAAATTGCATTTTGGACCCTTGCAAGACTTCCTAATGCAACCAAAAAAAACAAAATCCAAACAGTGTACAAAGAAGAAGACTGAAGCAACACATATCAAGCCTAATTTGATACGCACATTGGAATCATCCACTCTGTTGGTAGGTAAATAGTTCACTTTCCAAGGTAGTAGTCCTGTAATAGATGCTTGTTGGATGGATGTCCCTACATTTTTTCCTTAGGCAGTAGGGAATGGCATAGTATTAGTCTGCTTTTCAGATGACATAAAATTTTACTGACAAAAGCAATTATTAGACAGGAAAGAAAAGAAGTAACAACCATGTCGCCCAACGAAGCAAGTAAACTATGGGAATGTACCACTGGCAAAAGGCCAAGGAGAGGATAGAATCATAGAAACTAAAAAAACTCTACCGAAGGAAGGGTAAGCAAAGTGAAATCCTATCCCAGAAAATTTTCTGATTACTCTCCGATGGTAGGCAAAAGACCGAACATCTTCACAAAATCTCACTCTCTGGATACCATCCAAAACCAATAAAACCCACCAAAGTGTGCACCAGAATAGAGTCCGCAAGCATCCATCCCACAATCACTATCATTCAAAAAAGCCTACAAACAAGACAATAGCCAGTTTACAATGCAAAAGCAGGGGAAAGGTTGTCCAAAACTCTCAAAGCACATAATACAATGTTGATAATGCTTGTTTTCTGTAGGTAGTGGTTAACCTTATTGCAAACTATGCTCCCATCTTGTCCTTGATTGACGTCTATGTTCACATTCAGTAGGAGAAAACCACGAGAGACAGAGGCTTTCTTTCGTCTAATAATGAACTCGTCACTGTTTTTCATCGGGTCAAGTGAAAATATGCTCGCCACACCAAGTGAGAGAGGGTTAGGAGTAGGCATCAGACCTCTCCACACTGAAGAATAAAGCACTCAAAACTAGGTATGGAAATCTATAAATATATAGCCCAAAAAGTTTGTTGGTGGAGCAAGAAGAGTCCTAATCGAGATGGGTGCTAGAAGGCAATCTTATGAGGTTTAAAATTGTTTAAATCTTTGCGTAAGATAGCTCAATCAGGAGCCCATATCTTATGTGCACTACCATTGTATAGCAGATGGGTTTGAACCGACCTCCTTCATGTAAAAGATAGATTAGAGTTGTTTAAATCTGAGGCGAACTTTAAGGCGAAGAATGGTGCCAAAGGTGCTCTTTTGGCATGCAGTGTGGCATGGAGATCAACTGTGAAGGATTTAATTTCTACATGGTGTTTTGTAGTGGTGATCAAAGCTACTGGAATTTAACATTCAAGAGAAAGCCCTGGTGATTGGGAAGAGGGAAGTGTTTTTAGTCTCTTCGATGTACTTGCCAGTATGGATATTGCGCTACAAGATCTTTTTACTGTTTCATGGTTTTTGTGATAGACTTTTTGAAGGTTCTAACTACCCTGATTTTCCTATCAAGGCCATCCCAAAGTCTAGGCTCACATTAAATTTCTTGGATAGCTATATAGGTAAGATTCTCATAGAGGATAGTTGAAAATAAGGAAGTTTGATTTAGCTAGTGAGCGTTGTGTAGGAAAACTGGTTAAGCACTTCCCCAGTTCCCCATTCATTGTCAGCCACCTTTTTCATTCTGGCATTTGCCACTCTCCCTTGTGGGAGTTTGTTGGGTTTAACCAAGTGAATCTCAAAGACGCTATGATGACTTGGAAAAAAAGGGTGAAGAAAAATTGTTTTGGGGTATTTGGAAAACTATTTTGCTTCACTACCTGATGGAGTACTTGGAACGAGAAGTATCAGCAGATTATGATGACAAAGCTATGCCTTGTCAACAGTTTCGTCGTTTTTTTTTTTTCAATATTTAATTTAGTTAGAGTGCATAATAATAATGCCATTGACCTCTTTGAATTTTGTAGATTACATCATTCATGATGGCATGCGGCATGATAATTTTTGCATTAGCCCATATTCTGTGTGGGTGACATCCCATTCTTGCCCATATATGTCTTGATAGCAAAAGATAAAGAGTACACAGTTTTTTCTTTTCTTTTTTTCATTTCCTTTTTTGGGGGGGATTGGGGGGGGTGACCATTCGTTCATGGACATCTTTGTTCTCATTGTATCATATACTATGTTCTAGATGAATGGCCTCAAAATTAAATGAGTCCTGAATGTATGACAAAAATAGAAAATATGTAACTTCAAAAGAATAATCACATAAACCATATGGTTTTTTAAACAAAAGCATGCCATCACATTGTCAATTTTCAATGAAGTCAAGAGAATCATTGTTGCGCAAATTTAAACTCTGTACATGCTTAGTGAAATTTCTCACCAAACCTTCACATATTCCTGACCGGTTGTTGGGAAGCAATAGACTAGCCTATGCCTTTCCAATCAAGGATCTAATGGCTACAGCCTCACTAAAGGAGGCGGAGCTTCATTGGAAGTTCCTACGTAATGGTAATATGGCATAGTAAACAACTAAACACCAAGCACTCTGTGAACCTCACATCCTATTACAAATTTGAAAGAACCCAAAGAATTCACAATGTCTCACCAAAAGCCCGAAAACGAAGTAATGCCAGCAAGATTAAGAGCTTAAACTCAACTTTGCCTGCATGACCCCATCATATTGTACTCATAAGGAACCTTAAAAAGTTCATCTAGACATACGTCCACAGCTTTTGGATATAGAGATTACATACAACAAGGGTAAACTAAGAACATATAAGGACATTTCAGTCCGTTATGGCCTCACTCAGAAAGGAGCGTGATGTGTTGCAAATAAAAGGGAAAAAGCCTACAGACCATCTGCAAAGATCTGACTAGAGGCAAAAGCTTACCTATCATTCCACCTCCAGCTGCATGTCCATATGATTCATTTGGACCCTCAGATCCACTTCCCAATTCACAAGGAAGATCAGCATTGCCATACCTACTCCCACCTTCGCTTATTGTCCCATTGAACATTCCTGAACCCCCTTTGCCTCCATGACCAGCACCACCACCAGCGCCATTTGAGTATGTTCCTTTACCAAGACCTTTTCCACAACCTGAAACAGTGCAATGAGATGAACAAATGAGTATGAGGGGTGTATGAGTTTGTTAAACCATTTAAAACTCCCTGTGCAAATGAAAAAGTCTCAAATCTAGATTTTGTTGTCATTCAAGCAGAAGGCAATGATAAACTGATAACTGGATACTTCCTTTTTTTCTCTTTCTATAAATTTGCTTCAACAACATTATGAATCATGTGGAATGACAAGAATAGAGCTTTCAGGAGAATCAGTACTCTTGCGACAAAACAGAATATGGCAATAAGTGCCACTAGTCAAAAGCCTTCCCCCAATCCACAAAATTAATTTTTCAAAAGACTAATAGAACTACTGAATTAGGGCACAATACAACCAAGATTCAAGAGACATTTTAGAAATGCACAAGCCATAAAATAACACCAACTACAATTCGGTACAACTGAAGACAGTGAGGTCCTTCATTACCCAGTTCTGATGCAGTTACCATTCCACCATCATCGACCAT
Organism: Carnegiea gigantea; assembly: GCA_029747015.1. Lineage (NCBI taxonomy): Eukaryota > Viridiplantae > Streptophyta > Magnoliopsida > Caryophyllales > Cactaceae > Carnegiea > Carnegiea gigantea. The sequence continues at coordinate 366,719 of JAKOGI010000560.1, read as the reverse complement.
AATGGTCCTTGCCCTATGGAAGTGGATAATGCTTCCTTTGATGACACCACTGACAAGTATGTCTTCGACTCGGCATATCTGTCAAATTCATAAATAAGAAGCTAATTATTGCCAACCCAATATTATTGGTATCAAGGACAAGAAGAAATCAATTATAAAGCCAAGCATAAGTAGGCACTGGGATATTCCTTTTGTTCTAACCCTTGTATAAAAATATGAACCTTGATTAATCCGTTGACAATCTGAAAAATATGATGATGGCACAGATTTACCTATGCTCTCGCATGGCTACTACTCACTTGCACTACTCATATCAGATCAGGTCATCTCACATTAGTAGACCTACTTATTCAGAGGTTTTAGGGAAGAACAGATAAAAAGATAATTGAAATTCACAGAAAGAAAAGAAAACTAAACAGAATAATTCACCTAAAAAGACTAGATAGAGCAAAAACAAGAATGAGATAAAACTGCCCTACATCTAAAAGGAGTTGGACGTTAATGCCCTTTGAATTTCCTTTACCTGAAGCGAAAAGGAAATGGTACTGTTAATATGACAATCATCTGGTGGTATTATTAAATCCATTGGACAAGTCTGGCTCTCACAATGAGAATTTGTTACTCTGCATCATATATACAAAATCAGTGTAACTTATCTCAACATACTTGATGAATAGACACCATAACACCTCATCAAAAACAAAGCATAGGAGGAGGAAATCACATGGCTTTACTAGCATCATCATCCAATGGCGCCTGAACCAATGAACCAGGTCCAACCTACAAAGGAAACCCCCCACCAGAATACAGGAAGAGAGTAAATAGGCATAGCCCCTCATTAGCATTGGTTATAAAGTTTATGCAAAAGGGTGCAGATGATAAATGGTAGCAGAACTTCAAAGAGTAAAAGCTTTCCAAAGTAGGTAGCAGTCAGCAACAACATTCGTGAACTGGTGTATTTCACTGAAACTGACAACTCAATGTAAACATCTGGAGACAGTGCAGGCATCATAAGAATTGCATGTCACCATGCCAACAGCCCACAGTTAACACCCAAAATAAATAAATAAAGAAAGAAAGAAAAAATTTTAAAATATGGATACACTAAAACGGTCATCACTTTCCAAGAGAACGCTGGTTTATGCCAATAATATTAAACGTAGTAATTAGAGAATGAAAAGCTTAGCATCCAGGAAACTATCAAAAAGGCAAAGGATTAAGATGTACAATCGAATTGAGAGGGAAAACGAAATCCTTAAATCCCATATCCACATATAACATACCAAGCCTTTAAAATCCAATAAGCTTCTTTGCTACTTCAATGAAGGGGCTTCTAGTTAGGAAGTCCCTCCCTTGTCTTCTTTCCTATTTCCTATTTTTTTTTAAATAATTTTTCGGGAAAGACAAAACGAAGATTAACTTTTTTTCACAGGCCTCTTTTACTATTCCAAGAGACAGTAAGGTGTTTTTGTTATTAAATTGGAAGTTCCTCCCTTATCTTTCTTTCTTTTTTTTTTGGGGGGGGGGGGGACAAACCAAGACTTAACTTTTATTCCTCAACCTGTAATCAAAATTAAGTATCAACATCAAAAACATATTCTTTCTTTCAGCTCAATTCTGTATACTAAAAGGAAGTTCTATTAACCACATATTGATTTAAAAGCACATTTATATTATTTCAAGCTGATAAGAAGCAACCCAAACCTTCACATAATATTGTAGGATAACCGTGCATGATGCACAGGACTACGTATCAGTTGTAGAAGAACCCAATTCTAAAATCACAAGAGGCCAGCTAAGGAAACTATAAGGAATCATGCACTAGAAGAATGGAACCTTTTCTCATCCACCTTTTGTGTGAACTTGAAGCTCCTCATAAGAAGTCACCAACTACTTTGTACTCGAAGATGGAATATGCAATCACAATTTAGACGACAAAGACCGAAAAATGGCCCTTGGAATAAATATCTCTACAGGCTGAACCAGATGGATTCCAAATATCAAGCCTTGCATTAAGTCAACCTCTGACTGTAAGCGTAAAGAATCGATATTCGATAAGAAACAGGGAAATTAATTAATCTGCATGTCACTATGTCCCATAAGTGGAAGTAGTATTCTGAATCACATCAAGGCCCATAAGTAGTTTAACATAGATGAAAAAGTTTGCTCTCTCAGAAGCAACTAAGATCTTCAGGGATCTGCAACAGTAAATAAGCACTTACAGTGATGTTATAGAATTCTGACAGCAAAAGCCGCTGGCTTTTTATTGAATCACCATCGCCGGTTAATTTCAACAGTCCCTGGCCACATAGCGCTAGATTTGTATTTGAACTTATTGTAGAATGTTCCTGCATAGAACAATCCTAAATTTAGCCTCAACTAGTTATTGCGACAGAAGAGACACTTGGAGCAGAGATATAATGAAGCATACCCTCAAGACAGCAAGATTTCTGACTTCAAGGACAGAAGCAGTGACAACAGCATTCCCACCATCAATTTTGATTTCAGCATTCCACATTAGTAACATTTTGACAATCACTCGTAATGCACCATAGACCTTAGTTGAACAGAATCTTTTTGTCAGGCAGAGTAGAGAAGGCACGTCTTTAAGTATCAACACTTCTAATGCAGGAATATGAAAGAATTCCCTAATCAGTACTGGTTCTATTGGCTGCTAAAGTCAGAAAACACCGGAACATGAAAATTCGTAAAAGAAACACGGAATTCTGAACACCGCATACTTGATTTCCCCCCTCTCAGTAAGACAGCTTGCCCCCTTAAAAAGGTTTTTTTTTTTTAATTTGATTGAAATTTGCTATTATGGTTTATATTGCTGCTACAATATATGGGGTGTATGCGTCCAGGCAATTGAATAGCATCTGAAATATCTGCCTCTCTGCCAACTGGAACCCTCCCCCCCTCCCCAAAAGAAGGGAAAAACAAGAAGAAACTATTTACAAAAAACTTGCTGCCAAAGTCAACAAATGTTTGGCCATATTTAGAAGACAAGTATGCAAAACAAGTTTCCACCAAATTCAATCAATGATAACTTCTCTAAATTTTTGGACATCAAACAAATTGACTCTAATAACACTCTGATTGATTGACCACTTTTGGGCCAGGGACCTATTTGGGTTATGAGTTTTATGCCTCGGTGAAGACAGAACTGAGCATCCTCCAGATGCCTAAATATTTGGAGGGTCTGGCCAGCAATTAAGACATAAGATTAACTGAACAAGCCTTTTATACACCAAGCTACCGGACTACCAATTTCAAACGAAAAAAAAACTAATCTAAGGACAGGGACTTCCCAGCCGTTACTTGTAACATCCTGGGGAATGGCATTCTCATCGGAACACTATCAAGATACACTTGATACTTCAAGTTGTGAACGTAGTCACTGACAATAAAGGTTTAAACCATCAAATGGATCAGTTATATTGATTCTCCATCACCCAAGTATAAAAGTGTATCCATTCCCCACATGAAAGATACACAATCAAATTTTTATTTCTTATCATCTAGCTAAAACTGCATGCCATAGAGGGCCGATGCACGCACAAGTGCGCTTGAGGGTGGGGGGCAAGAAGACCACAAGGGATCATAAACTGAAACCTGAAGTCTAGCTTCAACAAAGTTAACATCTTCTTGCATACCCGATTGCCCAACAATGGAATTCACATGATCAGCTTAATCCACCTGCAGTCACTCTTATAATCTTTTGCCCATCTACATTGCACAAAGGGCCATACTTACATAACATTCACAGAACCTGAAATTCTACCAAGCATAAACATTCTTTCTTTTCCTTTTTTTTTTTTTTTTGGCATGTATGGTTTTCCCTATTTCATCCACAGAGCTTGTTTGGCAACATGAATTGTGGTAATTGAGTGAGAAATGCCCATGCAAACAAATATAAGCCTCAGTAAACAAGGTAGCAACTAGAACCTGGAGACAGCAGCTAGAATTTAAAACCCGTCCCCTCAAATAAGTACTAATACTTCACAGCATGGCTAAGTGTTCTATGGAACCAAATTTACACGTACACTAAAGAAAAAAAATTAAAACTAAAATTCCAAAAATATTCTAAATAAAACGAGAAGGCAAATCTTTCTAGAATACTACCTTTTCCATCCCATTTTACGGACACATTATAATGATGTAATCATAGTTACGCGGGACGCCATTCGTTCCAGTACGTGGCACGGAAATGGGGACGTGGAACGCTATCTCTAAGGAATCGGGTACGTGAGTTACATTTTTAGGTACGCGGTACGATATATATATATATATATATGTATACACATATGTGTGTGTGTGTATATATATATATATATATATATATATACACACACACACACATACGCACACAAGTGTTATACCCTTGCGATGCAAAGACATCAGTCAATTTTTATTTTAATATTATTAGTATAAATAATTAATAAAAATGTATTATTGTTAAAGTAGATTAACAATTCCACAATAACATAATTATTGTTTTCTTTTTATTTTTATTTAAAATCACTCTAAATTTCTTTTGTTTTCATATGATAATGATTTACCATTTATCATTTTTTTATGATTCTTGAACATGTCAGACGTCTAATTAATTTGTGATGGATATTATTTAGTAGTTAAATGGACTATATTTTAATTTAACTTAATTGCATAAAAATTATATTACAATCTTATATATTACTCTACAGAAGATATATAAAAAGTCAATTTTCAATCCGATATGAATATTCATGTAGGCAAATAATCTAACACAACCTTTATAAATGTTGTCCTATATATTATTCATAAATTATCCTATGTGATTAAATTGCTATATGGTAATAAGCTCTTACTGATTTACAACGATCTCAAGATCTAACCTTAATAAATTAATAAGTAGTAACAATAAAATTAAGATAAAATTTGATTCACTTATCTAATTCTATTGTTTTAATATAAAAATAAAATGAATCAATTTGAAATACAAAAAAAAAAAAAAAAAAACAATTATTGCACACCAAGTTAAATGTATGACGACTTACTCAAAAAATAAAATAAGCTAGGACTTTAAAACCATGCAATAAATAATTAAGTTAATAACATATAATGAAATCTAATCAATAACATTAATGTTGATTAACATATCTCAACTAACATCCACCAATTATAATTTACCAAGTCATTGTTTTGTACCACTTAAGATGCCATATGTCATTCATACATTATTTGTATCCAACTTTTAATATATATATATGATATATGTATATATATATATATATATACACACACACACACACACACACACACACATACATAAGAGTATTTCCCCACTAAAATTTTAATTTCTTTTTTAAAATTTGATGGTAGTAGATATTAGCATACTAATTAAGCAATTAGGATATCCTTTCAACTGAAAAGTCATACCTCACTCAGATGAGTAAATGCCTAAACATTGGAATCTGTGTAAATAGGCTGGCATAATGCCATGGGCTACAGAGCATATAGGAAGCAGTAAATGAAGAGCCCCTTTGTTACTGTGCTTATCTGAAATAGGCTGGATACAAACACAGGGTATTGAAGAGACCTTGGTCACTGTGCAGCCTCTCCCTCTCCCTCTCTACCCACTGCCATCATTAAATTAAAAAAAAAAAAAGCAGCTCTATCCAAACTCGAAAGCCAGTCCCTCTGTCCAGTCTCCTTCCATTCTATTCTCTCTCTCCTCATGCCAAGTTCGCTGCCACTGCTACAGGAGAATGAGCTCTATCTGGGAAGCCAGCATCAACGCACTGGGTCGAGATCCACCCCGATCCGGATCGTCTTTGACCCACGTTCTGGGACGCATGAACCGGTTCACGGTTCTAGGGGACAAGCCGCGAATTGGGTAACTATGGATGTAATCATAACACATAATAAAATTGCACTCACACAGAAAAGAAAGGGACTGTAAGTGACCTTATTTGGACTTTCCTACTGAAAGATGCTATAAGAAAACCAACAAAATCACCAAAACCACCAAAATACAATAACTTTCAACTAGTTTCAAGTACAGTATTATTTTCCATATCTGACTTTACATAATAGTTCCGCAAGTAGATTATTTGGCGCACATAGTCTGTATTGCGGATTATTTTAAACCAATTTTCCTAAGTTAAAAAGTTCAAAACCCTCTCAGTTCTAAAGTTTTTTTTAAAAAAATTATCTGAAGGTCAATACATCCAGCACAAAACATAAATGAGTTCAAAATGCGAAGTTGGACACACGAATCAGATTTCAGTTGACAGACCCCTTCGCCCTCTCTTTTTGGGGGGTGGAGGCATCAAGAGAGCAGCTTAATATTTTGGTCATTCCTTGTGCAGTATTGACAGCAACTGGGTGAAAAAGTTAATACATAACACTCTGTACCTTCATTGTGCACTCGCTCATAAGAAGTTCTTCTGCAACAAGCTCAAACTCTGAGATTGGGTATTCTTTCAACCCAAATTTGATACTACTCCCGCTTAATATACTCATTTGCCCTCTCAGCTTCACAACCAAAATATGACAGATTTCAGTAAGCCAAGATAAGAAATGCACCAGAACAACGGCAGTTAAGGCAGCCTCAGATTACTCTATAAAATACTAGCAAAACATTCTAGCATCCTCTAGACTATAGAGCTACTTTGCATTTTTTCTTGGAAAGAAGAAAAGATAAGCCAGGTTACACGCACCTATCAGCTAACTTGTCATTTGCGAAAGCAATTGTAACAGTGATCTACAGACATTTTTCACAAGTTCTCATAAAATCATAAAAATTTTAAACCATGCCAACAGTACGATCATTTCCATACCACTTGACCTGCGTTACAAATAAGATCATGACCTTCTCAACTACAATGGAAGGAGGTTAAATGGATAGGAAACAAATCAGAAGCCTCACTACAGAGCCTCAATCTCATAGATTTAGTATGTACTCTAGAGTGTTAGCAATAATCTCTGGTGACGATATATTTAGAAACAAAGTCAACTAAAAGTACTCATAGTTTGCTTAATAAGATCTTGTAGTGCAGGGTTTGACATATTATCCAACAATTAGCTTCCATTAGGGCACAATATGACTGAATTGAATAACATATCTCCATGAGAACTAAGAAGTGATCATGATAAATGCTGCTCTTGCTAGTCTCTATGGAAAATATACAGAAGACATGTTAAATGAAGCCAGCATTTACATATTGCACCTATATCATGCCTTGTAACAGGACATCACAGGTTTAATAAACCTTATATGAGGTAGGTAGATCAAAGAGGAAAACCTGCACTCTGGTCCAAAGTAGAGGAACCAATGCTTTTGCTTTGTTCTCTATGAAGACCTTGGACCATAATGGGCTCGTCGAAAAATCCAGCAAAGGAGTCTCTGTTTCTGTGCTGATATTGTCATTGCTAACTCTTAAACTTAGAAGAATAGCATCAAAATAAGTGCCTGCTGCTCCAGCATTCTCTGGACACCCAATACTTAAACCACCTGACAAAGTGAAGGCTAATCAAGTCCTTAACTTATTATCTACCATCTACATCAGTAATTTAATATCCCTCTTTGCAAATGATTCAAATAAGTACAACCTATCATATGCATGAATCCTCATAAAAATAATTTGTACAAAATGCAAAATCAACATAAAAGAACCTTTGTTCTAATAGAATATATACACGAGTGATACCCTTGAAGAAGCCTTTGTAAACAACCCATGTGAATCCAGGGAATAACAGTAAGTAACAGCATAAAGTAGATAGAGTTAGACATTACGACACCTGACCATATGGCCAGGGACCTGCCCAACACAGCCCATCCGACAAATGTGAGGGCTCGGGTAGGCAATTTTTGCCTCTGAAAGACCTGACCCTCACATGCCCAGGATGCAACTTCAGTGAGGGTTAGGTTAGGCAGAGATCCCAACCCTCTGATCTGACCGCTTATCCTATTATTTAAAAAATTAAAAAAATCAACATTATGGAATCTTTTAAATCAAGGCCTAGGGTATGAGAATCTGCTATTTCTCTGACTTAATTGTCCAACTCTCTCCGCCTCCCCCCCCCCCCTTGGCAGATTGAAATTGAGCGTGTTCATATTTTTTTTCTTCTGTTCTTGCCCTGTGTTCTTCTCATAGCTGACGTTCTCAACATTGCTCCTTTTTTGCTGTGTTGGTCAAAAAACATTTCGTTTTATATGGGTTTACACACGTTGGATGTGAAAGGGAGAGTCAGATTTTTTTAATTCTATTTTGAAAATAGAGTATGCAGTTCTGCAGAATTCATAAAAATCATATTATTACAAAAAAAACCTCATAATTAGCCAAATACATTGGATTAGAAAATGGCATGAGCAATATCCACCTCGGGAATTGTGAACAAGAAAAATGAAAAAATTGGAGGAATATCTCCTCCTAAATGTCACTGTGTACAAGGTAGTGAGAGGATGAGGTCTGACCCAAGGGCTCTCACAGGGTGGGTGAGGGTCAGGAGTGTGCCAACCTGCACCAGGAATACCAGCCTCAGTGACCCAGCTGAGCTGCCCCAACCCGCATTTTGATCAACTCACAATACATTAGTTTGCCAGGAGAGGAATACAACATCACCCCATGTTAGCACATTTCCTCCACTTAAAGTCTTGACTATATTGTACTAATTCTGCATAAGATCAGCAACAATCTCTTTCTCTGAGACAGAGCAAACAACTTGTTCTACAAGCACCATAAAATACAGAAAAAAGCAAGTATTTCATTACTGATATGGCATTAATGAAAACCAGAAATAGATTTTAAAAAGAAAAACAATTTACCAATGTAGGAATCAGAGTTATATAGGGATAAGGCTTTTGAAAGGGATCTCACTTCTCAGCCTAATATGATTAGTGATGATCAATGTCAAGGTCAGCCAACTTTGTGAAAAGACTAACTTGACATGAAGACCTTTTCCACAAAGAATTACATGGAGAATTGATTAAATGCGGCAGAATTGTTTTTGAAGAGTAATCAAAGGACATCAAGCCGATACAGCATGTACAAAAAGGGCAATGACAAAAAAAATCACGCCCACCAGCGCTCACACATAATAATATCTCAACAGCCAAGTGTGGGTTCTGCTTACGCAGGATCTAGGCAGATCCAAATGTTGGCAACCTAACCTTTACAAGCATCACTGCCTGCAGAGAGACCGATTCCAAGAGACTCAAAAAAATTTTGAGTAAACCTTTCGGAGTTGAAAATCTTTTGAAACACAAATGGGAACAGAAACAATAGATACTAATATCCATATCATTATGTATAGAATAAAGGAAGGGGCGGTACATTGAATAACATTAGGTTCGATGATAACGACTCAAACCAACAGCAAAATACTACTAGCATACAAAAGTAAAGGAAACGTAGGATGAATAATAGCCAACATCACACATCAACATTCCTCTGCACATAGGGGCCAAAGGAACGGTATGCAACAAGCTACAAACTTAACCTAGACCTCCACATACTCTTACATTAAGTCAAGTCCTCCATTAGTCCTAAATGATTCAACTCGTGTCTAATGACTTTGTTCTAACTCTTCTTTGGTTTTCCTCGGCATCTTCCACACTCCAGAAGGTTAATCCTTTCACATCTCCTCACTCGTGCGTCTACAAAATTCAAACAACTCATTTCCTCCACCATTAAGTTCATGACTGCAACTACATAAAATTCTCAAACGGTAGAGCTTGAGATCTTGCCAGGACAAAGTTTTGCGCTCAAAGATACAACGATTGCTTTCCTTCCATGTATACCACTAAAGTGCCAAAGGAATCATCTTCCAAACACAACAAACCCAACTATTCTTTACTCTTATTCCGCATGCCACCATAACAGCTCTGACAAAGGAAGGTTGAACCCATCTGACACCCATCAAGAAAAAAGACAATCCCAAAGTGATGAAACTCAATGGAGGAGGTCGACCGTCTCTTCCTCTTCAAGATACATAAAATACCTCCTAGGCCCATTAAAATTTCTTCTTTTAAGCATATCCTCTCTAGGGATCTTTCCCTTAGTGGTAGCCCCAAAAGCATGATTTTGCTGGCGCTTTAGACTTCCATGTGGCCTGTGCAGAAGAATTAGGGCGATTCCCACCAACGTAAAGCCTTTCGCAGAAACTTGTAACTCCTGACAAGTTGAGAGCAAAAGAATTTTAATAGTCATAAGGCCAAAGATATCATCGGTAACCTCAGGAACCACCTTAACCTTGTCATGTGAAGCCATTGCCAGCTGCAAAATGGACTTGGCATTGTAGAATATATAAAAGTGGGGAAAGGGCAATACAAAACTAAGACACTGAAGTGATAAGTGATAACCACAAGGGGATGAACATAGATTTTGGTTGTTGTTCATCAAATATGCAAAATCAAGTTTTACTGAAGGGCATGGTCATGAAACTAACAGCATGTCTTAAAATCACGCTGATATATCTAGCCATCTGGCCTCAATGACTTGGTGAAGGATTTGATCATATGAAATAAGATGCGAAAATCTAAGTGAAGGACTAGTTCTTAATGACAACACGTTCTCAAAACTGTGAAGTTGTTGGTCAGCTGGGGAATCTAACTTCCCTGAATAATACCTTTTCCGTTCCTTTACCGGAGTGAGAATGAATGACATTGAAATGATTGCTTATACACCCACAAATCTGTTAAGTCACCAGCAATATGTTAATCACTTAATCTTTCAAAAGAACTAGCTGTAGTGTCATCCCTGCTGTTGTTTATGTCCGGGACTGCACAATGGATCTCATTTAACAACATCAAGAAGTCTCCAGAACAAAGTGTAGTTGCTGAATTTAAGATGGATTTCCATCGTCCAAGGTCACAAATATCTAGGCTGGAAAGTTCAACCAGCCCCTTTATGCCGTATCAATGCATGGCTATGCAATCAGCAGGTAAACTATCATACAATCTGAACCTTGGCACCTCAACCAGAAAAGAATAGCAATTACAGTATCAGAGAGAACAAGTCTGACATGAGCTCATTAACATAAATGGACCATGATGAAAAGTCAGCTCACAGTTGTAAGTCTACTCTTTAATAGATATATTGGTGGCATTAAAAAAAATGAAAAAGAGTTGGAAGACCAAATGTGGAAGATGATTTCCATAGCTTTCTGGTGGTACATTTGGTGACTTAAAATCTCTTTTCTTGGGAGGCTTTTGCATGGTTGGAACCATTCCAAGTGCTACCTTATGAGTGATTACGAGTGATTGACTTTTTCCTCTTTGTGGATAAAAATGATGCATGATTCTTCAGCCTAGGGGCTCAATAATCCTCATTTCCTTCCTCCTCCTTTCATACATGAGTGGCATCCTTGGAACCCTAATATTATTATCTGCTTGCTGACAAGAGTAGCCCTCATGGTCACAACACCACATTGCCGATAAACCAAACAACCCCCCCCCCCCCCCCCAACCAAAAACAAAAAAAAGAAGGGGAAAAGAATAAAGCCTAGGGTAGGGTGTAGGGAACTGGGCATGTCAGATGTACACAGCCTAAGAGCATTCGATCAGGAGGGGAGGGATATCCCTGATCTTACCCTTTCTCCTCCATTTTCTCCAGTGTAAGCTCTGTCTTAGCAAGTCTTACCTTTATCCTGGTGAAGACTTCAAGGAAGAGAGAAGGTGAATTGTGCTTTTTCAACACTCTCTCTCTCTCTCTCTCTCTCTCTCTCTCTCTTCTCCAAGATTCTCTCTTTTCTCTCCTCCCCATTTGTCTGCTTTCTCCTTCCTAAGAACAAAAATTATATACCCTTCAATGAGGATGCTCTAATACTTATAATTTGAATGCCTAAGAGACTATTTCCTGGATTTAAAGGCATTAATTGACAACATTAGGGGTGGAGGTACTCCGCAGATGCTAATTTTATTTCAGAAGGGTATAAGTGAGACATATAACAAGCAAACCCACAGAGATTTAATTAGCACAGCTACATTAGAACCACAAACAAAATTTGGCATGTAGAACAGTCGAAGCTAGCTAGACATACGGTTCAATTTCTCGGCAAAAGAAGTTGTAAGAAGTACGAACCATGCACAGTAACCTTCACATCTTGTATGCTGTAACACTTAAGTGATATTCTTCCACCTCCTCCTCCTGCCCAACCTCTCCCACCAGCTGCACTGATGGTGCCAAGGCCTTTCCTAGAAGAATTGCAAATGTTTGAGACAACTAATGGATAAAATCAACACGCGCATACACACAAACATATACCAAAGGGGGTGAGGAGAGAGACAGCATGGTTTATACAGCTCTCAAACAATTTACAACACAAAATAGGTCAAGTATTATAAGCACATAAAAGGAACACTTTAGGGTTATACTGAATTCTCCTGTTCACACTCTATAACAAAGAATAACATATGGGATACAAGAAAACCTATTAATCTACTTTGAGACCTTTTTATCACTACAGCAATGAAAAGCAAAATGTTTAAACTGTCAAGTTTGTCTGCTGCCATTATTTCTCCCCAATATTTCATTGCACAACATTTCTGAAAGGGAAAACCAAGAAGCATAATGAGATAAAATAATGCCTGATGAGCATTTGATTTAGTTCTTTCAATAATACACAACCTGAGCCCTGCCAAAATAAATATCTTCCTTTTTGTTTTAGGATGTCATCATCTAATTGTCCTTTTATTTAGCCCCTTTCCCAAAGGCAACTTCATAATACCCCGGCTGTTTAAAGGGAGATTGTATTTGTGGTCAGAGGCCAGCCTTCATCTAATTACAGTCCTCAAAGTTTATTCCAAACAACCTGATCCCTGCCAAAATAAATATCTTCCTTTTCATTTTAGGATGTCCTCATATAATTGTCCTTTTATTTAGCCCCTTTTACAAAGGCATCTTCATAATACAAGCATGAAACTAATATGAGAAACAGGGAGAGAAAATAAAATACATGAAACAAACAAAGAAAAAGACAGGACAAAAGTGAAGAAAGGAAGCAACAGATTACTGCATAGGACAGAATTTATTCCAAATTCTTCTCTTTACATTTTCACTCAAAAAAGGAACAAAATGGAGTAGTATGCAGTGAACTCGTTTCAAATCTAGGAACAACTAGCAGCATTTCTACTAGTCAATCTGTGCTGCATATACCACTTCACACTATTCTTCAGGCCAGGACCTCAAGCTATTAGTTTAGTGGTTTTTTGCTTTTTTTTTTTTTTTTTTGGTTTTAGAGGTGGATTGAAATAGAAGTGTATAGGAATCAAGGTCGAGAGCTTGATCGAACTTCATAGCCTAAAAACAAGCCTGTCATCAAGCATATGCCACGAGTGGCATCTTCAACATGATATCTTGTCAGTTTTTATGAAGTACGTACATATTTCAAGACGGCAAACCATCAGGAGTCATTTACATTGACCTAGTCATCTGCTAGGTGGAAGACAAATATAGGATTATTCAGCAAGGTAATTAATCCTTTCATGGAGAAATTCAGTTAAGCTTTAAGAATTGGAGGTGGGGATGGGAAAGGGGGGACATCATTTACTGATTGTACTTGCCTGACGACTTCTATTTACTACTTCCACATATCTTGATTATGCATGATACAACAGCAAATGGATGATACTTCCATAGTTGAATCCTCAAGGTTAAGCACAAGGGGAAAGCAGCCTATGGGCTATTGGTTTACCGGTCAAAGTGGTGTGTCATATAGATTCAAGGTTATGAGCCCCAATAAATCATAATGAAGGAAGAAAGCGATTGCCAGAAGCTAGGGATCAAGACTGTTTATTTCATCTTTCTCTCTCTTCCAGTGCACATAATGTATGTGAATCTATTACAAAAATATCATTTACATGAGTGGGAACTAAAAAATGCAGAACTATAGTCAGAAAAATAACAATCATATAAAGTTTAGAATTAATCAGTTGCATCACTGGGCGTGTCTCCCGTTGGCTCTCCTAGGTATTCTGTTAATAGTATGAAAATCGAAACATAAAAAAAGCAAAGTACTCCTGTTTGATATGTACTCACAGCTTATAAGCATTTACGATGATGCTCCCACCAGAGCCGCCTCCCCCACTAGTTCCTCCATCACCACCCTCAGCAGTTACAGACCCATTCAAGTACAATTCTTCCTCTACTATGAGCTTCACACGTCCTCCACCATTCCCCCCAAAAGGATTTTGCACAGAATTACCGCTTCCCTTGCTGCCGTAGCTCCATGGCTCGGACAAATTGGACCATGAGTAAACATCCCCACCCCAAACATCTTGTTGCTCATTTTTCAAGCAAGAAGCACCCCTGCCTCCATGCCCTCCACCAGCTCCCTCAAAGCCAACTGGGGTCCCACTGGTTTGAGCAGGTGGGTTGCCACCAAGAGATGTCGTATTTATAGAAGAATTATGCCCCACACTCAAGCTATGAGCGGCAATAACAACAGAACCAGCAAATATAGTTGCATCCGATCCCACTTTCACGTTGCCAGACAAATTAAAGCTGATGGAGCAACCTTGTATGGGACATGCAATTGAAACATGAGGGAGAATCTCCAAGTTTCCCGTACCAAGTGCATAGATGCTAGAATTTAGATACACATTTGAATTGAGAAGGCATGTAGTATCGAATGATCCAACGCCATGAAGGTTCTCACAGGATACCAAATCAGCAGATAAGGATATAGATCCTGAATTTTCTTCATATCTAAGAATTTTAATTCCAAAATTGTCAACAGTAGCTTGCACAGGTGGATTGCGTACCCCAATATCTGTGTCATTCTCCCCACTTGTATGCCAGCTACAGACTCCAGTAAACACCAATAACAAGAGACGTACACAGAGAAGACAGCAATAGAGATAACAACGAGGAAGCACAGGAGGCATCCGCGTCCACTATAAAGGAACGTCGCCAGAATCTCCTGCATACATCCAGTTAGTGGCTTTAGATGCATTATGCAACCCAAACATAGAAAACGCAGTAGCGGCAATTATGTTTACAATTAAATGATTAGAGGCTTGTATCAACAACACCAGAACTTGAGTGATAGCTAAAGACTATAAATTTGTATTGACTTAACATATATAGCATTTCATTGGCTGCTGGCTTTGCCTCTCAAACCCAAATATCTGACCATGAAATATCAAGACATTAAATTTTCCTTCTAAACAAAGATGAATTGAACAAGTCAGATTATCTCCTTCAATTATTAACTTCTTTTTTTTTTTTTTTTGGTTTTTGTGTTCTGAACAATCATCTCACCAGTTCTAGTTTTGCAGTTAGTCTTTCATAGGACTATCTCACACAACTTTCCACCGAGAAATGTATGCTTACAAGTAGTTAAGCTATGCAGACAGTCTACTTCTATATTGAAATGATGATAGCTTCAAGGGAAGGCCCTGTGAGCATAAAAGAATTTGGGTTGATTTACGGGCCTATTCTTTTCAACTTGTTATAAGTACTTATTACTCATTAGTATTGATCAGCACTTAGTCATATTTCCTACAATTTCCAACTTAATCAGCATGGATCAGCACTGATCAGCATCGATAAACACTTATCAGCACTAATCAGCAATAAGTTATTGTTGATAAGTTGAAAAGAACATGCCCTAAATTTGCATTGAAAGGGGTTCCATGAGAAAGAATACTCTTGACTAACAGCTTGAATCAATAAAGCCAACTGTAAGCATCTACCCCAAGGAAAGAGCCAAGCCTACACAACTGCAACGACACCACCCTATGTGGACCCCCTACATGCAAAGCCTGGTGAGATGCAAATGTAGGCACCCATACTACTCCTTGTGAGCAGAGCAGCATGCATAATTGTAGTGAGGTTAATTGATAACCATTTCTGGCATCAAAAGCCAATGACCTTAATCCAAGTAGAACTGCAAGGTCCTTTATTAATCCTTCCACAATTCCTTATCTGATGCGGAATGGGGGCCCTCAATCACAAAATAACCAAACATCTACAATGATCAATCAACACCACGGAAACAACCTTGAACCAAGCTAAATATTGAGTAACAAAAGGAAAACTAAGGAATTATTTGTGGATTTTTGAATGTGGTAGAAGTGCAAATAAATGGGTATCACTAAGGTAAAGGCCCAAACTAGCACTTAGCCTAACATTCCACTAATTGATTCTCTAAAGCAAAGCACCAATAATTAATTTAAAGGACTGTTTTGGGAGAGAAAACCATTCTAACTTTCATTCGTTAATTCTCAACTCAAGTCTAATAACAAGTGATTACAAGGAGGCATTTTATAGTCATGAAATTAATGGGCCCTCCTCCAAGCTGTAAAAATAGGCCAACAGAAATTAAGCACCTATGGGATTCGATGGACCAATAGGATTCAAGCACTCACTCTAATCAATGATATTCTAACAACAATTTAAGCATACAGAAACTGAAATTAGAAGCTGCTACATAAGGGATGAATTGTTCAAATTCTTCTTTATCTTTAAGCTTGATAATTGGATCTTGACTTAACCCTTGACCAAGGTTTGACCCAGGTTGACTACAGTTGACCAAAGTTTGACTTTCTTGAGCGGGCCTTGTTTGACCAAAATTAACCAAGCTTGTCTACTTGACTTTGGCCAAGATGGTAGATTGTTGACTTGGATGCTATTTTCTCCCTTTTGTTGAGGCTTGGGCTACATGAACTAGATAGAATAGAATAAACAACTTAATCATCCCAAGCAAACCTCCTGAGTTTAATCCTTAAAGTGACCAAAAAATGATCCTAAAGTGGGTTTAAAGAGGCTAGCTTGAGCATTTGAAGCCTTAGGGCCTAAACCAAAGTTATGAACCAAACTTGCCCTTGATGCTCATGCATCACTATCTCCCTCAAAATCAATACTCCAAAGTTCCACCCATGCGCGCGCGCACACACACAATCCTAATATCACCAGCGGGTATGCCTGCAATGATCATTGACCTTTCATTTTGCAACATTCATTTTCCAACCCAAGGTTTTTTTTTTTTTTTGGGGGGGGTGGTTTTTTGAACTTCTTTATATGAAACTTTTTTTTAAAAAAAATTAAACTAAACTAAACTAAAAAACCCTCAAAAAGAGAACAAATTCAGAAGTAGTGAACAACGAATAAGCTCAACTAGAGCATGCGAGTAGTTACCGCATTTACAAATAGACTGTCTTAAATTTGCATGCAGCAGGATACAAAACAGATGAAATTTTCCTGCATACAGCGAACCAGGAAAAAAAAAAAAAAAAGAAGAGAAAACCAAACAAATCTTCCATGAAAATGAAGAAACAATGGCTGCTAGCAGCACCGTTTAGAAACTCCAAAAACAGTCAAATGATTTCACATTACCAGTGAAGAAGGCATAAGAGGACCCAGAAGCCAGAATCCAAAAACCCATCAACTTAAAACCCAGATAAATCAACCCAAAAAACAAAAATTCAAAACAGATAAGAAGGAATTCTAAATTCAACATACATAAAATACTAATAATGCACACAAACACACGCCCATAAAATTCACTGAGCACATTTCCAAATAGACTATCTTCAATTTGCATCCAGCATATACAAAACAGATCAAATTCTCCTACATTTTAAAGAAAAAAAATAAAAACAAAACAGAGAACCAACACAAATTTCCATTAAATGAGAAAGAATGCCAACTAGCAACACCTTTTCGAAACTCCAAAGCCGTGAAATGATTTCACATTATCAGTAAACAAGGCAGAAAAATACCCAAAACCCAGAATTCAAAAACCCATCAATTAAAAACCCAAAGAAATCAACCTGGAAGACAAAAATTCAAAACAAGTAAACAACGAATTCAAAACTCAACATACCAGAGCGAGAGAAAAAGGAGTACTTCCAAGGAATAAGGAGAGAGAACTTGACTGGATTTTACGGGAGGGGTTGTTGAACTGCCCTGATGTTGATTAAATTCTGAATGCAGAATTGGGTGGGTTGAAGGGATCTTTCTAATTCTAATTCTAATTCTCTCTCCTATGAATGAATGAATGAAAGCGATCAAAGAGTCTCCAGGTTTCTCACACAAACTTTTGTGTTTTTTCTTTTTCCTTTTTCTTTTTGGGGCCTTTAATTTCTTCTTTGCTTTATTTTGTGGGCACTCACCAGTCACTGCCAAGTAGCACTAACAGTCACTGTACGGGTCCAAGCTACGTCACACAGAGACACCATTCAGATTTCAGATCCAACTGTCATTCCTTTTTCTTTTTTTTTTTTTCCTTTGCTCTTTATTTATTTTTATTTTTTTAATCTTATATTCATCATTTCACTAGAGTCGAGCTACTGTTAATCCAATAAAAGATAGAACTCTCCCATCACAAATTTTCTCCATTCATAAGATTCGAATTCGAGATTTTACTTAAGGAAACAAGTGTCAAACTACTTGAACTAATCTACATTAGTTTATTTGCTCTTTATTAATCGTAGATCATAATGTATTTGGTTAATTTATGAAGGCTTTCTTTTTTTCTCCTTTTATTTTTATATGGAGATTCAGGAATTTGGGATCCACTGCTATAATAGAGGGTCACCAGTTATGCGTGCCAGTCGCTATCTGTCACAGTCAAAAATCAAAATTTCCCAATTAATGGGTAATCTTTTTTTGATGCTTTTAAGGAAAGCGTATAAAGAGAAATACTTTTCCTTTTTAGTTTATAGGATATAAGATAAGAAATAAAAATTTTTATCGTATGGATGAACAGCAATATTATCCGTTAGAAATCACATTTATAAGCACATAGATAGAAATAATATAATAATTTCTCAGAAAATCTTTTTTAATAACCGAGAGAAAAACTACAATCATGTGAGAATTCAGATTCATTGAGGAAAGATGAATTACATAAATCATTTGTAATATGAAATATTTCACTATTTTTCTATCTAGCGTTTAATTCTCTCTGCCTCTTTTACAGGTTTTTCCTACTCTTCCCCTAATTGAGGTTTCAGATGCCCTAAGTAAATCTCATATGTGCTCGGTACTCAGACCAACTCGCAAGACCGTCAAAAGTTAGAGAGGATCCCTTCCATGCTTATATTTTTGGGAATACCGTGTATGTGCTCCTTTTCCATCGCCAAATTTATGGCAGAGGACATACTCTTGAATTCATCTCTTAAGATGTCTCGGTTCACTTGACGAGCCTTGGGAAGCAATAACGATTTAAAATCCTTAAGAAAAATATTCAATGCATGGTTGTTAGCCTCTAATACATTGAATAAATTTAACAATTAGAGATGGCTATGAATCCTATATCCGGCCGAAGCCCCTTAGACTCGACCCAAATAGGAGGGTTCAGGTCCAATCAAATGAGATCCGACAGGTCTTAAATGGCTTTGGGTCTGAGGGATATAGGTCGGGTCTGGGTATGAGTCTGAAAAAATTCAGACCCAAATCCCACCTGAGACCCGTTTAAGATCCATTAATTTTTTTTTAAAAACATATAGCAAATGTGATTGGCTAAAATAATCCTAAACTAGTAAACCCTAAGACTATTTTGCTTTCTGCTAGTCGTAGAAGAAGAACTATTTTGTTATGTCTGTTTAAAATTTGATAAACTTTATCTTTATGGTTTGTATTAAAATATTATTTTTGGTGTATAAGAACTAAAAGTAAGAACACTTAGACCATGTTCTTTTCGTTGAGAAATTATATGTGTGGGATGGGTAGGACTGAAAAAGGGGAGGAAGGAATGGGTGGGAGTGGGTAGGAGTGGTATTTTTTTTTTAAGTGTGGGAAAGGGAAAAGAGTGGGAAAGAGTGGCAAAAAATAGGAAGAAGTAGGAAGAAGTTAAATGAAGTATGAGAGTTAATATAAGTTACATATTTTGTTTTTTTTAATGTAATCTTTTATTTGTGATAGTAATTACCGATGATTAAAAAAATTTAGACTGAAAAAATATTTTTCGGTGTTGACTGTGGTACAAAATATTGTTTTGTGGTCGTTATTACTCCAAAAAAATTGTAATTTTCGTTATTCGAAAAAATAAATTACAGATATTTTTTTCATATATTAACCAAATACGAACAAGGAAAAAAAATATGCATATGTTCAGGCCTTGTTCTTTTTGTTAGTAAATCTAAATTTACCAACATCAATCAACTTCAACCCACATCAACCCACTTTACAAACTTCAATAAATAAAATACAAATTTCAACCAACTTCAACTCGCTTCACTCTATTTCAACCAACTTCAACTCATTTCCCGCTATTTTAACCAACTTCTACCCATTATTAAAAAAAAAAAAAATTGAACCCACTTCAACCAACTTCAACCCACTTCAATTTACCTCAACCAACTTCAATCTACATCAACAAAAAAAAAATACTCACTTCAACCTACTTCAACCCACTTCAATAAAAAAGTATCTACTTCAATGTACTTTAACCCACTTCTACCAATCTCAACCAACTTCACCATTTACCAGTGCATATTTCCCAACGAAAATAACAGGTCCTCAATACACGGAAAACAATCATCTGTAATTTGTGTGAAGAGCTTCCAATATTTTATTATTAACAGACACGGAAAAAATTATCTACTCAAAATACATATACAATACATCTGCGTTTCCTATCACGAATTACAAACAACGCCAAAAAAAATTTACGCACTCCATCATTATGCCGAAAAAAAATCTATAAATTTGGCCCCAAATTACGATGAACGAAAGATAAATCTGTTACATATACAGTAGCAATCATTCATGTTTTGGTGATCTATAACAAATATTTCGTAACCAACGCCCAAAAAAAGCATACGTTTCATATACAAAATTAAACTCAAAATATCTACCAGTCATAAAAAAACTAACAATTGCTTAATAAAGCAGAAAAAAATTATTATTTCTTCAACATATATAAATTACGTCATCTATAATTTCCGGCACAACTAACAAATATTTCTTTAACATTTGAAAAATAAATAAAATTTTTCATAATTATTGTCAGATTATTCGTACACACAATTACATAAATTATAAAAATTTTCTAAATATGAAAAAATAATAGTCATATTTAGGAGTGGGAAGAAGTTGATGAAAATGGGTGAGAGTGATAAGAAGTGGGAAGGAGATGTATTTTTTTAAAGTATGAGAAGATATAGGAAAGTGGGAGAATGAGTGGGTGGGAGTGGAAAGGAGTGAGTTGGGTCTATTAAACTACGAAAAGAACGAGGCCTTAGTTATAGTATATGTCACTAAAATATTTTTTTATTAAATATTATGTCATTTAACTTCAATTATTTGCCTTTATAATGTGTATTAATTCATGTTCGGATGTGAAAAAAATAAATTTTAATGTAAAAAACAGCTAGGATATGTTTATGACTCATATACCTACTAGATCTGCAAGGTATGGTCTAGATCCCATCTTTCTATATCCAACGAATCTGGATACAGGTCTAAAAAATTAAATGGATCTGAATCTAAGTGGATTCGATTCAAACTCAACCGATTATCATCCCTATTTACTGTGTTATCAAATTATCTTTCTAGTTTTTTTTTCCCCACATGGTAGCTGGCACCACTTTTATACATGAGCATAACTCTTCTTTCGTCTAACAAATTATTTTTGGGGCATAATTATTCCAACATTGCCATAGATCTAATTGTGTAGACGAACATTTTTCCTTTCAATTTGGCCTCGTCCTTATATCCGCAGGGCCTGGCTCGAGGGTCGGACGGCATGCGATTGAGATCCTAACCTGATCTTTGACTCGAACTGTCAGGAGGAAAAGGGGAAAAAAAATAAAATCATTTTGTTTACAATCATGAAAATGGCTTTTTTTATGGTGACTTTTAATAATTACAACGGTGATTGATCATGATTTATTCAGTATTGAGTCGATGACTCTGATCAAAATCACTGCTAAGTGGAATTATTGACATCAACCATATTCAAAGGTACTTTAAAATAAATTATTAATTATGTCAAAATCTTTAAAAAGAAAATCATTAAACAAATTCATAACATTATAATTTTTATATGATACGGCCTAACATAAAAATTTTCAAAAAAGGAAGTTGGTTATTGTCAATGCATATACCCTAATTCTAAGAGTACATACTCTCATAAGTCATATTAGCGTTAAATATTAAAAATTATCTATATGATAAATACACGCTAGAAAAATATACATACGTAATAAGTGGGAGTACACACTCCTAAATATATGATATCGATGATAAAGTTTTTCTCTTGCCATTTCCAACTTTTGATAGCTGCTCGGCAATATCCCTTGCTAGGTAAGGGCTCTGGTCATCTTTGATGGCATAATTTATGAAGATAGAATAATAGTTGATAATAAGTTTTAAAATTTAAGTATGTCCATATATTTTTTATTTAAATTATTAAAAAACAGTCTTTTTTTTTTAAATTGAATGTAATTTATTATGGTGGCACAGTTTTCATTATTTATATTTAATCATTTTATATTTGTTTTTATTTTATAATTATATTTCATAACATGTTAGAGAACAAATTACGTTGTTAATGATTAGGCTGGATAGCTTCACTAGTCACTTTATTTAATTACATCAATATGCCACTGAATTTATCTCATATTCAATCTAAAGTGGCTATTTACCCTATCTTGTCCAATGTAACATCTTACGTGGCTTCTTATGAGTCGCTCCCATATTAATTACGCCCAATTTATGAGATATATATATATATATATATATATATATATATATATATATATATATATATATATATATATATATATATCAATTTAACATGTTTGTTATTGGAGTTCTTTCATTCAATATACTATTTTATTAATGTTAATGCGCACTTTGAAAAAGAAAAAAACAGAAGGCATGGTGTTTTCTTCCATTAAACATGAAATTTTGATTTGATTAAGGCCCTAATCTTTCTTCTTCTTTTTTTTTTTTTTTGGAGTAGCCAATTCTTTTCCATTGTTGAATAAGATGTATGAAATTAAACTTATCTATTTTTTTAATTGGAATGAAGTTATCTTTATTGAGTTGAATATGAATTAAAATATGTTGAATTCAAAATTTATTTTCATTCAAGAATTGAATATATTTTTGTTTTGACTACTATGCTCTTTTGAATTTATATGGTTAATTCTAATGAATTGAACCTATTTAAACTCATTTTTGCTAAATAACATTTAGCTAAACGAACTTTAAAAAGTAAATTGAAAAGAGCACCATTTGAAATGAAAGCTAGTGCTTCTAAACTTTTATATTAATTTATCATTAAAAATGGACGATCAGTCAGAAATCCTTCATTTAATCATTTAAGTAAATAAATTGATGTTTTTGAACTTTCCTTGTAGATATTTTCTTCGAGTGACAAATAGATAGCAGGGAGATGTTATTATCACCTTTTTCATTTCACCCACCACCGTCCTTTTCACTTATAACTCCCCCATGTCACTCACCATCTTGCAAATTTGGTAAGCTTCCAAGAAATTTCACTTGTTTTATTTTACAATTATTGAGGTGGACATGAGTCAAAATGCAAATCAATAAATTACAGAATCTATTAAATGTAAGTAAAACGGTCGGTAAGATCAATTTCTATCATGACCATCGGCCAGATTTACAATTCCAATTTATAAACATGTGAATATGCTCTTTAAGAGGAATACCACTTGATTCACATTATCTGTACTTTGTATTAATTGAAATGCGGCACTCTAACACATAAATGGTTTAAAATATTACTCTACATTGCATCGGTTAATTAAAGTCAGTAACATCCAAAGTAGTTGATATTAACATATTGGAATTTATCAAGCATAATTTATTAAAAGATTATATTTTATAATTTTGTTTTCAAAATTTAACATGAAATTGATTACATCAATATGCAAAATACTATTTTCCATCCTACAAAAATCGTACAAACTGTGAATAAATATAACCAAAAAAAAAAAGGGAAGAAATTGACAAAGAAAAAGACCTGCAAGGGGGGTTAAAGAAAGATAGGAGAATAATTCAGTTGTGAACTAGAAGTTGCTTATGGTACTAATCAACACCAGGCGGTGGCTTAGGCCCCTCCTCTTGGCGTCTGGTAATAGCTTAAGCCTCTCAAGTCCTTTGTCACAATAATATGGATTATGGATAAGACAAGCACTAGACACATCGCACTCTTTGTTTTTCTGTTTTGTTTGTTTGCTTGCTTGGGTAAGGTAATTAATGTAATACCATTCCATAAATATTTAAATAAGTATTAGCCTTTAATTAAGCTTCAACGAGATTAATTCCTAAGTCCCTAAGATGTAACGTTGGGGACTTCCACTAGAATTCTAATGTTGTGACAAAATTCCTACGGTGTGATATTACAGACTTGTATTGAAATTCTGATGTCATTACTTCTTTGAAACTTGTCCGAAACCTGAATAGCCGAGAAAGGCAAGTTTGAACTATGTTTTCCAACTTAGATTGTACGAATTAAAGTGAACGCCTTTCTAAACTTCATCTGCTTCATTTTTGTAAAATAGTAGATAGTCTATGAGTTTTAAATATAGGGTAAATTGGAACCAATCTCTTTGTAATTTTACAATTTAGAAAAAAGCTACTACATTAGACCCCCACACCCCGCCTAATGGTGGGATTTTAGAGTATTGAATTTGGATTTGAATTGCTTCTTTGAAACGTTTCCCACATACCCAAGAAGGAAAAGACTGAGGGAGTGTTCTTGTAGCACTATCTATTTTAGTACTATCCGTTAACTGTCACCGACTAATGCGATAAACGAGTATGGAGTGAGTAGAAGTCTGTTTTCATCAAATAGCAATATGCACAAATTCCATAACTTCTACGTGAATGCACCCCTTTGCCGAAAGTTAGTGAAAAAGCTTTTTGTAAAAGACTAAGGCCCTATTCGGCAAAATTAACGATTCAAGTAACGAATAGCGGTTTAGGTAGCGGATAGCTGTTCAGATAGCGGATAGCATTTCTAATTTAGCTGTTAGCGGATAGCTATTTAGAAGAGCAGTTGAATAAAATGTGTTCAGTAAATTTAGCTGTTGGATTAGCTGATTAATGTAAATTGACATAAAGGAACATAGATAATTTCTAAAGATAAAATTTCCAAAGGATAATTTTTGGTTAAAAAAAATATCAAACGCTACTTTTGAATGTAAAACGTTGATACTATTAGCTTTTCAAAAACGCTACTTAAAACGCTAAACGTTACTTGAAATGCTAGTCAAAACACTACATTACCGAACACTAAAAATTACATTATGAGTGTATCAACTTAGTCAAAACACCAAACACTATCCAAAACACTATTACCGAACACGCCCTAAAAGTGTAGAACTTTTAGAAGAACAAATAAAACTGAGAGCGCTGTCCACACCACATTACCTGATCTAGCAATATTCATGCCACCCGTCAATGAAATACAACAAACCCACTCAAAATTGGTCATCACACACGCCCATCCAGCTATCCAAACACGGCATCGACATGTAATGACCATATGAAATTCCACTGGCACTTTTTTCCATAAAGAAAAATTAACTTCTCAAAAAGAACACATAACGGCAGGATGACCTACAACTCGGCATCCTACACACTGGATTCAGATGGAAAACAATTATCGTCTACACTAGTACATAACTAAGGAGATTCTTACTCCTGTAGAACACACAAAGATATCCATCACTATATATGTAAATATATATTGTCGCAGTACGTTTTTAGAGTGTATTACATGTGAAGTAGAGAGCTGAAAGGGCTTCAGTAAAAATGGCAACCTTTCCCCGCATTTGCTGTACAAAATCCTGTACTTCGCGCTATTTCTGTAAGGATATTGGGGGGACTCCAATCCTGTACGCCCACCAAATGCCACTTTCTTCCCCTCAAATGCAGCCCTCCAAATGCAACCCTTTCCAACACCGACCGTCTCATGTAATCATCTCCCGCAAAACAAATTCTTTTTTGGCTTTCCTCGAGGTATTACCTTAAGGCCGATAATGGAGATTGTCCTCCTCTTTCTCAGACTTATTTGCGCCGCCTGTACCACATTTGATTGCTCAAACCAAATTGCAGAAAGCCATCCAATAGAATTCGACCATGCTTGGACAATGAAGTATCACAGAAGTGGTAAGCATCAAAGATAGCTCACCCAGGGCAAAACCATGATTTCAATTATGGTTTTGCTTTAAAGTGTGGTGGCATGGCAAGGTGGCACAAACCAAGCTGCTGATAATGAAGACCAACCCATCTTTGGCCAAGCAACTTCCATTAATTACTCTCAACGACTTTAGTGGACTTTCTGATTTTGTGAGCTCTGGCCTTGATGAGACTGCTGTTGCTGAGGCTGGTGGGGCTGGTGCCGGGAATTCTGTAGACTTGGTGCCTGTGTGTTGTAGTGTGTGAACGGCTGGGAGTAAAGAGGATTCATCAAACCCTGCAAAAACACACCGCTCTTAAATAGGAAAGCACAAATAATTAATGAACCCTACTGAATCACTTGAACTTTGCACAAACAAGAACAAAGGCACCTTATTTGAATCTCCCATAGAAGGATCACCAAATATCCAAATGTAAGCATACTTACCAGTCACACTCACCAGTCACAAGCAAAAAAGGTGTTTTCTAGAGACCCACAAAATATTTAGGAAAATTAATCAAAGGTATACATAATTTGCCCTATGATGTGAAATAAACATGGCAGTAGGTAATTTAACAACAAATTGATAATGGATCCTGCCTCCCTGCCCATGGACATTTACCTAGGGCAAAAACTGTTTCTGGTGCAGGAAAAGGTTATAAACAGGATTAGCATTGTATAACAGATACATGTTCCAAACATTTATGTGAATTTACAAGCTTCTGAACAATATAAAACCTGTGATTGAAGAGGGTTTGCATTTGCGACACCAAAGTGGCCCTGTGAAATGTCTTCCTGAGATGCATCATTGAAGCCAACCTGAGTGAAAAGACCTTGTGATCCATGAGCCATATAGTCCTGAATAATGGAAATGTTGAAATAAGAGTGCAAAACAAAGCACAAAGAAAACACGTGACGAAAATAAACTTATCCAACCTGAGACATGAAATCATTTTCACTGCCAAAGCGTGGATACCCAGCTGAAGAATTTTGGTTCAAGAAACCTCCAGGAAAACTAGATTGTGCACCCTGTGTGGCGTAATCGACTGAATATCCGCTTTGTGAAGCCTGCCATCAAGACCCAAAGACAGTCAACATGTCGCCAAGTGCTCAAGACAATAATCACCATCCATCAGTTCATGTATCAGGCTATATAAAAGGAATAACAGAAAGGATCAGAAAAATGGATTTAAAAAACAGATCATTCGAACAGCATTATAGCCTAATAACATAAATGGGATAAAAAAGGGGGGGGGGGGATAATTCAATAACAGGGGGAGAACAGAGTTTAGTTTATTTAACACAGTAAAATAAGAAGAAATGTGCTGATATTATTGTAAATAGCAAGATTGAGGCAAAGAGACGGACATCCTCTGCCCAAGGTGCTCCACATGTGTACTCCCAAGGTTTCAGACAAACTTTGCTGTTGGTCATGAAGATTATTTATTAAACTCCCCCATCCCCCACCAAAAAAAAAAAAAAAAAAAAAAAAAAGAAGGGAACGAGTTGAAAACGAATGCTATGAGATTGTCAACACGATGTGAAAGTATTAACACCAAGGATACATAATTCAAGGTAGTCATGTGGTTTGACAGACTTAGATGCATACTTCTTCTGAAAACTTGCTTAGAAAAGCTCTAATGAGAACAACGAAGGTTGCTGAAACCACTAGCGTGCAAACTCCGATCAAAGCAACTGATGCAGGAGATAGACTTGACAGCAGCACAAGACACCAACATAAAAGGCAGAACAACACAATATGCTCCCCCCCCCCCCCCCCCCAAAAAAAAAAACCGAAAAAAAAGGAAAAGAAACGATGCGCACATAAACAATGAAAATTGTTGGGATGTACAATAAACCTCCCTCATAACAATACCTGTGTTGAGAACTCTGCAATATTATAAGGAACATGGGATCCCTGACTCTTGAAATCTTCACCCAAGAAGTCCTATTGAATAGATTACAGGAGTTAGTTATAGTGAATATGTAAATAACATGGAGTTAGTTATATTGAACATGTAAACAACATAAAAATCTAAGAGTAACATCACTTGCTATCATAAAATTGCAAACCTGCGACATGCCCCCCATTGAAAACCCATCACGGAGCAACTGGCTAGGCCCTTGAACAGGCATCTGTTATGTGTCAAGCATGAGCCCATGGCAAATAAAATAGTAAGCTCAAAAGCAAGGGAAAAAAAGGAATGAAGTACTGACATTGGAAACAAAACCAGGTTGAGACAATGGACCACCAACAGAAGGTTGGCTGCTTAGATTTTCCAAAGGAAAGTTAAAACTAGGTCCAAGATTTCCAACAGACTGCTGTGAACCTTGCTGATGTGAAAGGTGACTTCCAATAGGAGCAGCACTTCCACGACCAGAACCAAAACCACGGCTTCCAGGCTGTGGGACCTGAGGAATAGCTCCAATAGGACCATGTACAGCTCCTCGGGTGGGTATGGCATATGGTTGAGATGGTGGAGCACCATGATAGGGAGGAAGAGGTACTCGAGACATAGGAAATCCAGCAGGATGGTTTCCTGGCTTGTGAGTACCATTAGGTGGACCAGATGGAATATAACCTGAAAAAAGGTGTGTTAAAGGTACAAATAGAAATACTAATACAAAGCCTCACGAAATACTATTCCTGTAATACAAATTCAACAAGTCATACAAAGCAGAAGCTTACGGACAGATTACAAAAAGACAATGAGGCGAGAATTTAGTATACCTCTAGAGCGGCTACTTCGTCGATCAGCATTTGCACCAGCAGTTGAAACTGGGGCAAAGTCATTAGTAGGAACACCACCTGCTGCTCCATAGAAAAGTCTGCGATCATTGTAGATCTGTAATGCAGGGGAAGCATGACCACATCAGCAGGAAATAATGGCGAAAAAAATGAATACTCAATTGTTGCTATAAGGAAAAGCAAACAAAATTCAAGCTCAAACACTCAACAGTGGCATACCTTCTTTGGCTTTTGAAACTGAACCATACTTTGCTTCAAATTATTGAGAGGTCCTTCCACCAAGCACTCATGTTCCTTCATCAAACAGAAACAACATATTTTTCACCAATTTTTTTTTTTTGGGGGGGGGGGGGGTGTTGGGTAAGGTTGCCCCACTACGGGCTCATAACTTCAGAGTTACCACTCTAGCAGGGGGAGGCATGGTAAAGGGGAAGGGATAAAGGGAAAGAAAACTCCCCAATGCTTCTAGAGGCATTCAAACCATCCTTCCATGCAGAGGCGGGCTTCCACCCTCTAGGCCACCTTTGGTGGCTTCAGCAAATACATTGTGTGTTCGTGTCCATGAAATGCCCAGAATACACACGCGCGCACACACACATATATATATTAGACTCCCCGACCTCAGCACAGTAAGACATCATCCAAGGCACAAAGGGGCAGGAAAGGACATCTGGGTATCTTTGCTAGTGCAGGAAAGATGTTTCAACTTGCTGATACAAGCATTCATTGGCCAGGGTCACTTACAATCACAAGAATCAAGAACACACACACACACACACACGTACAAGCATTCATCGGCCAGGGTCACTTACAATCACAAGAATCAAGCACGCGCACACACACGCGCGCGCGCGCGTGTGCGGGTGTACATACATACATACACACACACATATATGTATATGCATATGTACACACACGCACACACGCACACACACACATCTTAGTTTAAAAAAGCGTGCCTCCTAGGCGCACTGAGGCGCAAGGTGACCACTGTGGCGCCTCACAGTGGGTGAGGCGAGGCGAATCCTTTAAGCGCGGTGAGGCGTGCGCCTCAGCGCGCCTCAGTTTGAGGCATGAGGGGACCGAAGCGAGGACTTTGTTGATCTTCATTGAGAAGTGAAGCTATAGGACAAAGAGGAGAACTTGAGCCATTAAAATCACAAGCTTTTTTAAAATTAACACTTATCTTAGTCTTACATCGCGATTTCGAGCATAATCTCTCATGCTACTGACAAACTCTAAGATTGAAAACCCTAATTTTTGAACTGTCAAGTATGGTGACCTAATGGTGATAAAGGGGGTCGACTGTTCATCTTCATATTGTTCCGGTGGTTGATCTTCACTGGAATAAGTGTAGTGGGCTCCAGTTACCACTTACAGCCCCTGGTAACTTTCTTCTTCCACGGTTGGGGGGTGGGGGTCATTAGAAGTCTAGATCGGAAGTGGCTAGATTAGAATTTGTGCATATTATTTCCTTTTTCATTCATACTTCTATATAGTACAGATTTCCTGTACTCATTTGGGCAAAATCTATCTGCTGTGCGCCTCGCATCCATGACGCGTGCGCCTTCGCCTCGAGGCTCCCGCCTCGCGCCTCGGAACTCTTTGCGCCTCAGTGCGCCTCGCGCCTTTTTAAACTAAGATATATGTGTGTGTGTGTGCGTGTGTGTTAGACCCCCCCACCTCACCACAGTAAGACATCACCCAAGGAATGAAGGGGCAGGAAAGGACATCTGGATATCTTTGCTAGTGCAGGAAAGATATTTCAACTTGCTGATACAAGCATTCATTGGCCGGGGTCACTTCCAATCACAATAATCAAGAATAGAAAAATAGTCAGTAGACAAAGACATACCTTGTAGTGCGTCAACAAACCATTCCAGAGCGGCTGCTTGCTAAGAACTTTTGGATTCCCCAAGATGACAATACCATAACGGGCACGTGTCAGGGCAACATTGAGCCTCCGAGGATCATTAAGGAATCCAATGCCCTGAACACAGCACAATACAGCGCTCCGTTAGAAGATACCATAAGTGGCTACAGGGATATGGGTTGTAATACTCTGGCATCCGATTTAACACACCCAAACCACTCTTCATAAATTTTAAGGAGAGGTTCATCAGTAACTGAAAAAAAAAAAAATATACAGCATTGCCACACATGATGTCTTAAGCTGATCATGAAAAAACTAATAAGCACCTGACTGCATGAGCACTCCTGCAATACTTGCAAAAACACTCTAGGAAAGCAATATGAAAGATACAAACTATATAAAGTCCAACAGAAAATTGCTAATTATTAACTAACCTGATGCTCATTACTCCTAACACAAGACAAAATGATGTAATCTTTTTCTCTGCCCTGGAATGAATCAACACTCGCCACCTACAAAAGAAAAACCTATACAGATGAGACACAGTGTCTGCATAAGTGACTTACATAGTATAGAACGAACTCCTCCCAAACTTATACCTCAATCTCCTTGTACAGTTGTTGTCT
This sequence comes from Carnegiea gigantea, assembly GCA_029747015.1. Classification (NCBI taxonomy): domain Eukaryota; kingdom Viridiplantae; phylum Streptophyta; class Magnoliopsida; order Caryophyllales; family Cactaceae; genus Carnegiea; species Carnegiea gigantea. Next base: position 335,377 of record JAKOGI010000560.1, on the reverse strand, counting down.
CAGAGCACCATTTCTTGACATATAGTTCACGATATATGCCCTCTGTCCCTCATAAGGTGTTATGACGCCAATCTACAGCACCATGTCAGTAAAGTTTTAAAAGATATTAGGCAACATAAGGATATTTAGCAATACAAATTACAATCTACAGCACCGTGGACCAAGACGAATTACAATAGTACAAATTGATTGGACGCAAAGGAAATAAAGACTACCTGACTAGGGACCACACCACTCCTCAAGAAAGTAGTTACTATTTTCTCAACATTTGCTGCCTCTGTACGGTTAAGGTAAGATGTACCACTGGAACTTATCTCCTCTTGTCCCATCTACAAATTAAACAAACAATAAGCACATATGGAACATACGCTTGGGGCCAACAAACAGACATGAAGAATGCACAGAAAAACAGGATAACAATGACATCTAAGCTATTCATAACTGGGGAAGTGAAGTGTACACTTAACTCTGATGTAATGAACAGTACTTAAAAGCAACCTTGGAAAGAAATATGTTAATATCTCTCTATAAAGCTAACAGAAGGTAAACAGGTAGTTCGCAAACCTGGACATAGAAGAACATGGGACGATTCGGAACTGGCCATGGAAAATCAATGCCTGAAGACTGCCTTTCATTGATAGTAACACCGTTTTGAAGCGTACCCTCATAAAAGCTATTAGAAGGGAATTCTGAGAGCGCTGGATGCATACGATATTGAACCTGAAATATAAACAAAGAAAATATAAATCAAAATTAATGCATCTTTCTCAAAACAAACTTCCTAGGGCCAAAATAGAAGCAACCATAAGGGAGTGCGCTTTCCCACTCACAAGTCACACCTACTCAACAAAACAAGTCACATCACCTTTAATTGTGTGACGCAAAAATAGGACCAAACCAATTAAGCAAAAGAACACCACACCTGCAATCTGATAGGTTTCACACCAAGCAAGACAAGACGTTCAAAAAGGGATTGAGCTAGTCCAGCTCGAGCAGCCTTTTTGCACATTATCACTGGACCAAGTTGACAGTGGTCACCAACAAGAACCACCTGCAAGAAAAAATTATCCACGTAAAGAACATACGAACTAGTTAGAAACAGTTCGCAAGCTAACATATATATTAAGCAAGGTTGAAAAATTGGACCAAATGCCATTGCAACATACCTGCTTTGCTCCAAGTACCAATGGTATAAGACACTCAGGTTCTGTTGCTTGAGTAGACTCATCAATTAGCACCTAATAATGAGAACACATAAGTCACCACAATGCATAAGCATTCTCCAAAGAGCATGAGACAACTAATGTATTCACACCTGCCGGAATCTAAAATTCACAAGTCGAGGATCTCCAGCACCCACGCATGTGCAACAAATGACATCTGCACTCTGAGCTATCTCCCTCTCTGTTGCTCGCTTCAATGCTTTGTACTTTTTTTCATCACTACTAGAAAGTTCTCCTGGTACATATTAAAGGAAAAAGATGATCATTATGAAGTTCCAGATGATAATTTCCCCGGGGGGGGGGGGGGGGACATAGGATCAGTTTCCCTGCAATCAACAAGACCAGCAATTCTCCAAAATAACAGCTCTTGAAGATTTAAAAGGACAAATCAGCTCATTTAAAACATTTGAATGTGAGATTCTCAAAATACCAAAGTCAATTAACAGAAGATCCTTCAAGAATACTTGCACCCAAGATAATAAATTAACCAGACTCAATATAAGATTAGGCCCACAAACCACCACCAGGTCCACCAGCATCACAGCATCCTCACAAAGAATGAAAGACTTCCTCCTTGCCACCTCTGCCCCACCCTCCCCGGGGAAAAATAAACCAAAGGAAAAAAAAGGGGGGCAAAGAAGAGATGAAACTGTCATTAAATATTAACTAAATTCATTTGCAGAAACCTGCTTTTTATTTCCTACAAAAAGAAGCCAAAAGAGGCAGGAAAAAGCCAACCCCCCCCCCCCCAAAAAACAAGAAGGGAGGAAAAGAACAGAACTTCACCTTGTTCATCCTTCAGTTGCTGTAATTTGTGAAGTTCACTCTTCTCTGAAGTGTCAAGGTGACGGACCTAAGAAACACAACAAATACATGTTTAACAGACCTCGTAATAGACTACAAGAAAAGATTAGAATAAAGAAACAACCTGATAATGAAGTGTAAGATGCTCCACTGGTGAACTAACAGCCTCTCTTGATTTTGCGCAAAGTCTAACAACCTAAGAGAGAAGGGAGGGAAAAAAAAAAAAAAAATTAGTTTACAGCATAAATACAGAGAACCTCTTAGATATGCAGAGCAATAGCATTTCAGCGGTGTGTATGTACTTATCCAGGCTACACTCTCTTCGTCACTAACATGCACAGTTAACCAGAATTTACCCACACTGACAGACAACATGGGAAACAATTACTTCTCCACCTCAGTTGACCAAGAAGCCAAACTCAAAAGAACTTCCCGAAAATATTAACTAAGACAATTTTTTGAAGGACCTTAATGAAGGGAAAATTACTATAGCAACATGTAGGACTACATGATCTAACCCAATAGGAAGGTTTCAAGCAATTGTACACATGCCAAGACATACATATCCTCAACAACCAATACTGGTGTAGACTGTATACATAGAGGGAGAAATAAGGAGAGAAATTTTGGGGGGGGGGGGTCTAGACAAGCATGCAACGAGAATCCACTGTCTCTGTCCAAATAATGAATGCGCACAAAATTCAGGAGCATGCACCTTAAGATTTAAAGATTGATGCGAAAACTTGTGCAAAGTAGCCAAAGCCATGAAAGATTATAAAACGCTGTCGCTGTCCAAATAATGAATGCGCACACCAACTGCCTCATTTTCAACAAATTGCATGAAATCTTTCCAAACGGGTAATAAATTGCAATTTAGCTAATGACAAATATTTTAAGCGGACGACAAAACCTTACATTTTCTCCATGTATCATTTTGCATGCTCTAAACTAGACAAGCTTTTCGGAAGAGATACCAGGCTAGTTCCCAAATTCAAATTCATATGGAACCTTAACCTTGGCTGGAGATATTCAAAGGAAAGCAGAATATCCATTTACCTTTAAGCCAGTTGCACTTATTTTCTCCGCCAACTGATCAACAGCCACATTACTCGGTGCACAAACCAACACCTAACAAGCAACGAAAATTTAAATCCAATAAGTAAAGACTGCCAAATTGTGCAAGTAGCTCAACCATCATGATGTTCACCTGTCCTTGGCCTTGTTTGGCCATGTGATACACAATGGCTGCAGAAGTGACGGTTTTCCCAGTACCAGGAGGCCCTTGAATTAAACTTATGGGCTTTTGGAGCACACTCTTCACAGCAAATACCTGACATTTAATGCCGACAACATCGATAATTAGTTGAGAAAGACCTTGAAGGTACTAAAGCTAGCAACATCTAGGGTGTCAAATCAGAAGTTAGCACATAACAAACCGCAAAGCACGTGCACTGCCATGAAAGTTTGTAAGGGCAGAAAAAGAGAATACCTGAGATGCATTGAGCTCAGGGAGGCCTGGGGCGCCCAATCGACGCGGCAAAGTATTTCGAACCATCTGCATCTCAACTTCATGACCCAACAAATGGTGATAAATGTACCTGTGTCAAAATTGTGAACATCTCAGCCTGTAGCAAGTGAAAGAAAGTGACCAAGAGATGACAGCAAATGCCATGACAGATTGACAATTTCATATTCTTGTCATGTATCCATTTGCAACTGTGGATCTTTAACTCAAGCAAGTAACTTGAGCCAAAAGGAAAGGCACCCAATCACTGAAAACTCTTTTTGGTTCCTCAAAACATGGGCTTGGGTTAACATGACATAAGGAACATCACAAGTTCACAACTAATCCTTGGTATTTATTAGCTGATACCCCCACCATATCCTAAAGCTACAATTGTCATACCCTTGCCGTATTCTACCTCTACAAATTACACAGCAGCTCAATATCACAATTTATGACAAATCCGGCATCCCTATTCACTACGTGCAAAACAAAATACAAATGTAGATGAACGCACCCACTGACACTAGTTTCATCCACAGCAAAAGTTTTCATTGCACTCTGCATTCGGTCGAAGCTCGTACTCTTCCAAACAAAATCAACACTGAACCCATGATTAACATCACCAGGAACTCCCTGAAACCAACAATCGCAGTAAATCTAAAAATCGATATTTCAAAACTGTAAAAAATAATAATAATGATCTGCCTCATTAATATCACCTGGCTTGCACGAAGCTCAAGTGCAACTTCTTCTTGTGCAGTTAACTTAATCTGCAAGAAGAATAACTTATGTCAGATGCACATCCCTTTTGAAATATGTTCCAAAACTAGCGACACATAAGATGCTTTGAAACAAAAAGGGAAACCAATGTTTTCAGAGGTTCCGTGAGATACACACCACATGCCCAACAGACTGCCAAGCAGGATGAGCAGCGTCTCCTGAATAGCGTAGCCTCAACTCATCACCAGGTACAAGGCGCAATTCATTGTCCTCCTAATACGACAACAAATCCAAAGTTTCAGGAGAGCTATACCAAGGAGTCAAAAAGACAACTAAAATGATTTCAAGCAATCAGAAAATGCTCCATAAGAAACAGATGCAAACCCCCCCCCCCCCCGTAAAAAAAAAAACGCAGATGCAAAAACAGATTGAATTAAACCTTTGGAAACACAAAGTACGCAATACGCTTCTTATTAAGACCAATATCCCACCGCACTGTGACATTATCCTTACTTTGAGATTCTTTCATCATCTGCAGGAAAATAGAAACACATGGTCCATCAGATGGAAGAGAAGATACAAGCATAAAAAAAGTATGAGTATGACAAGCCAGCACTCCAAATATCCCTGCAAGATATCATCTAGTTTATTACTTATTTACAAAAGACAGAGACCACAAGCAACTACTGAGCCCAGAGGGGGGAAAATCAACAGCGGAAATTAAAGCTTCCCTCAGAAAGATAAAGATTATCAGAGAACCAAGAGGAAGTGAACGCAAAGCAAGCATTAAAGTGAACTTACTTTATCATAGTCAGCTTCCAGCTTGATAAGAGGGGCAAAAACATTTTGATACTGCAACATGATATAGAAAATATCAGATCGTCTACTCAAAGAAGAAACAAGACTTCATATAATTCCAATTGCAGGAACAAGATCCGAGGAATATCCTCCTCCCCTTTGTTGTTTTTTTTTTTGGGGGGGGGGGGGGGAACCCAAACTGCAAATCTCTTTTTTTTTTTGGATGAGTAATCAAAATGCATTAAAAAGACACCAAGGGGAGAAGCCCAAACTGCAAATCCTACTGCTAATTAAAATATCCTTACTGCAGCTCCTGTACAAAGCTTTCTCAATAAAGGCTCTTTCACATTTTATACCTCACTTGAAACCATCAAGAACTTATCATCATGCTACAATGTAAAAATTCAAGGACTAGTAATCATGCATACAATCATTTTGTCAGCTGTTGGTATTCTCCAGTGACAGAACTATCAATCCTGGAATCTATTTGCAAAGTCGACGATTATCAAGAATTGAGAGCATACTTTTGAGTGCTACGGTAGCTTAGCACAAATACAAGCGAAGAATTGGATATAACTACCCTATTTGGAATCAGAGCAATGCAATTGTTCATATACGCATTGATCCATTTCTTACATCTCTTGCACGCTGAAGATAGGTACCTGATAAGCATCTTCATATTTTAAAGCAACGGGCTGCGGCTCATCATCCACACCAGGCTTCTCAAGATCCTCAAGCGACGCATCAGGATTTGTTTTCCACAGTTCTTCTATCTTATTTATCTGCTGAGCACTAATTTGCCTGGCCCTTAGTTGCTCCTGTTCAGATGGAACCTGGAAAGAAGAATCAGCTCGTAAGTATCTATATTCAACTTGTGCCTCACATTGAAAAGAAATCATGCACATGAAAAACAAAAAAATCAATGCTGGACATAAGTTACCTTCACAAGCCATGGTAGGAAACACCGATCATCAATAAGAGGACACCACTGACTCAGGTCCCAATTCATGTCCTTGAGCGCATTCACACTTAAGCATGGCTCCCTACAAAGAAGAACAACTACACTCTCTGTCTTTGCAGAAATAAAACCCAGAAGGAAAACATTACGGCAACCACAGTTGTAACACTCAAGAATTGTTTCTCCCAACGGACTATCTTTATGCAAGCAGACTTCCTTGTGCTTTGCTCGAACCTGAAATAGCAACAGGAAAGAATTTCAAAAAAGCCATACAAGAGAGCACGGAAAGAAATTACGAGAAAGTCCTAGAAGATACAAACATCCAAAATCAAAAAATAAATCATTGGCGACATGAACACCGTACCATACAGGCTGGTACTGCTGTTTTAGGGGGGGGGATTTTCATAGTGTGCAGAAGTACCCACCTACCGTCCCGCCTCCTTCCTCAAAGTAAACATCACAAACTTTCTATTATTTGTTTTTTGGGTAAGTAACAGAAGAATCATTTAAACAAGCTAATGACACAATCCATGAAATACAAAACATTGCTTGCAATATCATCATGAAACACGCCACCAAAAAATGATTGTGTTTGTGCACTAAAAGTACCTAGTCACTTACCCCTAAGAAAGTAGTACTTACGAAGAATAAAACTCACACATTTCAACTTACACCACATTAGCTTTTGTTGCCAGAAGTTATGCATTTGAAGCTTTTGTTGAATATAGCCCCCAACACTGAATATTGTAACGTGTCACAATAATCCACATTTCACCAATCTGTTGAAAAATTGATATTATATCAAAAACTATTGAGGGGTGCATACTTCGTCTTCTCTCGACAAAAAGTCAAGTAGCATCTCCCCAGACCTATTCACGCTTTTCCCCCCTTGGAGGTGTTTCCTGCTTCCAATGACGCAACTCCCTTTTTTTGGGGGGAGGGGGGAGCTGCCCAGTGGAGGATGGTTGGCCGGTTGAGGGTTCACATGGTCCAAAAATAGCTTCATTACCCATTAGTGCCAATAGTGAAAACTCACTCATACTACAGTTGTTCTTTCAAAATCGTTTTTATTATGGCTGGGACAAGTCTATGCTTCAATTAGAAGGAAATTTTACCACATGCTTGGCAAACCAGCCTCATTATAAGGTATGGAGTGTTGCCCGAAAAAGAAACCATAAGTCCAAAAGATGCTGTAATTGGTCTTTAGTTTTGTTTGTTTTGATACTCCAAAGTCAAATTTTCCTTTTGACAGGCAAAACTTTGAAAATGTAGATTCTAAATACTTAGCACTTTCGTATAGTTGTTTTGTCTTTGATTTGCTATCTTAAGAATGTCAATTTTAATTCATTGAATATTTACCATTGAGCGAGATTTTAATGCTCATCCGCTTTGATCTAACAGGTCTTAATGGGTCCCCATAAAGTCAAGCCTCTAGTCAGGAACAAGTTTTGCCACCAAGGATTGGATCAGGCTAAGGTGGGAAAACACAACTATAACCCCCTTCTTGATTCAACGTCAACCCACCCTAATAAGCATTTTATCAGGTCTAGTTACCTATAGCTTGCAAGGTCATAACCCCCAACAGAAGTTTCCGGCCGTATACGATTTAGGGTTGCTGACCTTACATATACACATGCCTACCCTTTTTTGCCAGTTTCGTACACAGTAAATTGCTGCATAGTGATCTCCACTTGCCAATTATTAAGGAATCGTTTGCCCTATGATTTTCGCTCCCTTAAGCCCTATTACTGCTCTCCGTCTACGTGTTATTCCGGTGCTAATTACCAGTACACATCTGTTGCATTCTTCATGTGTTTGCAACTCTAGTCCTAAATCACCATCATCTAGGTTATTTTTTTCATAAAACAAAAGTAATATACTAATAAATGGTCAACAAAGGTTTGGATGCGCAGCTAGCATCCAACAAAAGACTATATACAGCCATAGTACAAACTAGCCATGAAGTCAGCCAGATCAAAAGAGTAAGAGAAAATCTTCTTATTATCCCCAAAAAAAAGTCCTAAAGAAATTTCCTTTAAAGCTCCCAATAGAAGTTTCGACTCCCGTTAAGACTCTTGGATCTTTCCCTCCAAATACTCTTAAAAAAAACGTATGAGGTATAAGTAAAACTATGGCCTTCTTCGTCTTCACTTTCCTACTGAAGAGGCGAAGAAACCCTCCCAAGTGGGGAGATGGTTCCTAATGGACTAGAACCCAAGAAATGCCTAACCAACCAAAAGCAAGTTCTCAAAGAGCCTAGCAAGTTGACAATGAAGCAACAAGTGATCCGTCGATTTGAACTCCCCTTTACAGAGAAAGCATCTATTCACCAAGATATTTCCCCTCTTTAAACAAATTGTCTCAATGTGTTCCCATGTGTTGCTTCCTAAAACCCCCCCCCAAAAAAAAAACCTTTAAAAGGGCCACAAAGACTTCCAAATGAGAATACAAGGGAGTCCTCCATCGTCAAAAGCCTGCAAAGCATAACTCAAATTATCCATGAGCTTGAAATAATAAGATCTAATAGTGAAGACCTCTATAGAGTTGAGGCCCCATCTCACCATATCAAGGAAGGAGTCCCCCACGATTGCCTTCATCAAGCTTGTTCAAAAAGTTTACTGCTAGAGTGGCATCATCAAGAAAGCCGCCTCAGACAAAAAAAGGCAACCAAACATTAATGTGTGACACTCCCCCCCGATAATCAGCAACAAAAGCATCTCTATCCATTACTAGAACAAAAAGAGCAAAGAAAAGTTCTCCCAATAAGGCCTCCTCACACAACCAAGCATGCCTCAAAAAACAGTGCAATCATCACCAACCTCAAAAGAAAAGAGAGAGGAGAAGCTCTCCTACTCTTTAGCGATATGTCTCCAAAGACTATGCCCATAAGAGCCACTCAGTAAAGTAGTGGACCACCCCAATCCACCCTCATCATATTTGATAGGAACCACTTTTCTCCACAAATTGCCCTTCCCATTCATAAATCTCCAAGAACACTTACCCGCCAAAAAAAAAAAAATCCTCATTGATGAGACCTAAGTCCATGACACCTAACCCTCCTTTAGACACGAATTGTTTCACAACATTCCATCTCATAAGCGAATACGTCAATTCATTAGCACCCAAAAAACAAAAACCAAAAAAAAAAAAAAAAACACAGACACAGACACACAACGGAAGTTTCTCTGGATAGCTTCTACCTCGTTAGCCACAGAAGATGGTAAGGGGGAAAGCCAGGAAACTCGTGAGAACACTATTGATGAGAGTTAGTATACCCTTTCGATTGGTATTTAGACTTCCACCCCGAAAGCCTTTCTCAAACCTATTAATAACTGGCTCGTAAATGGATTTCTCCTTAAATCTCGCACCAAGAGGGAACCTAGCTAAGTGGTCGGAAAGGAATCAATGATGCAACCTAAAAACACCCCCGAGCACCGAAACAAGGATTCAAAATGCTGTTTGGGTCGCGATTTCGGTTTCGGTCGCGGTACAGCAAAATTGTTCTAATATGCCAATCGCGTTCCATGTCACGGTTATCGCGGCATGAAAACGCGGTTCGTCCAACTTCAAAACCTTTCCAATGCAGTCGTTTCGTCGCGGTTCGGCCACATTTTGGATCCATGCACCGAAATGTTGTTCAATGGTTCAATGGGTAGTTCTTTTGCCAAGTTAACTCTCAAACACGAAATCGCCTCAAACCAAGTAAGAACACAATGAAAATTCACCTACTCATAATCATTATCCCAAAAAAGCTATGGTGTCATCCACATAAAGAAGATGTTAGACATTAATAGGCTCTAGAATATTTAATTTCTTTTTACCAACATTTCATCGATATGACATGTTTAGCAACACGGTTATATTGGATATATTTTATTCCTCATAATATTTTCCTTTCTTTCCACTCTCTTTATAGTTTCACACCGAAATGTTTGAATCTCGTAAATATTTCCCTAAAGATATAATGTAAAGAAAGAAACTTTCTACTTTAAGGCGTAAGGCTACCTCAACACTGGTCTATAAACATCAGCCTAGGTGTTACTATATTAGCAATATCAGCCTAGGTTGTTGTTTTTCAAATATTGTGTTTGTATGCAGGTAATACTTGCCTCTGAGGAAAAACATTGTTTGCCTATGTCTGCTGGCTAAGGTATGGTACCTTCCCCTGCTCTGTGATACTAAGGTTTACATAATTATTGTCTCTGATTTAATACTCCATAGTTCAACTCCATGATACTTATCCTTAGTTTTGCTCCTTAAAATGTGTTCACAAAATCGTTCTTTTAAAAAATATTTCCATAAAATCCTTCTCCCATGAAATGTTTCCATAAAATCTTGTTTTATGGGTCTTTTGGAATCAGCCTCTCATGCCGGTTGATATAAGGCTGCCTACAGCTGGATCTCCCCAAACCCCGCGAAAGCGGGACCCACACTGGGAGGTGGTGGTGTTATTGTGGCATATTGAGTAACCCCTTAAAGCAACAGAAAAATTTCACTATTGCATTAAAAAAAATGCCTCAAAAACTATTTATCTACTTCACTTACTACAGAGCAATGGGCACTCACCACTTCTTAGAGGTAGGGTCCGAAGGATCGAGCTTCTCTGCAATTTAGATGCAAGGTTGAATACATCTAAAACCTTGACATGCTGTCCAAACTATGAAGACTGATTTGTTTGAGCATGCCCAACAAAACAACCATTAGCTTATCTGAATGTTCGTAATTTATTTTCAAAGAATAGTAATGCACCAGTTACCTAATCTAAGAATCTGAATCCATATGACAGCAGCGCCTGAAGAGTTGAACAATTACAATTGACAAAAGATCTCACCCACTCTCATCTCCTCGCCATTATTCCTTCCATTTAAGGCTGGAACAATATATATCATCAATCACACTTCAAGCATAAGCATCTAAGCAGATAAATCACCCCAGCTATCTCTGCTTTCAAATATGCTAGCTTCTATAAGTCACATTCTTTCTTCAAATGCTCCGACTAAGTCCAATTATAAACGACTCCATAGCATACGATAGTCTATATAATGAATATTAGAATATACAATCTCAAATTCCAGCAAGCTATCATATCCCATGGCAGAAAAACCAGATGATAATGACTAACCATACCCAACAATTACTAAAAATTCAGGGAGGGTAAAACGGATAGAACGAAATGAGAAGCATAATGCTTGAATCATCCCTAACTAAATCCAAGAATGCTTCACCTACAGCCAAGTTGTCTATATCTATCAGAGGCTTAGTAAACCTATCCTCTGATTCCAACAGAAAATCCATTCTGCATTCACATTGATTAGGTGCCCTACAAGCAACAAATGAACTCGTTGACCTGCCTCTTAATTTCACAAAATACAATAGGACCAAGGCGCATGTGATGACTGCTTGTGCCTGTCACTCATCAATCACCAGCTGCCATGTACACAATGCCGTCACATAATATTCCAACGAAATAATCCAAAACATGGATATTAATTAAGGTCTCCAAAAAGCTCATGCTTCTTTGTTGAAAATGGATATCTGAAACCTAGTCAGATCCCCTTATAATATAAAAAATTTTTAAAAACGACAGAGCAGCTAGATAACTCAGCCTCGAGGCATGTCAACATGACCTTCCTTTAACAGTCGTTTCAAATCATCACCACTAAGTACACTCCCCCATACTCCAATTGCATTGATTAAAACAAAACCCCCTCCAACCAGCCCAGCAAAGCCAAAACCAACAATACCAATAACTGATTACACGCTACAACACATCATGCTTGGGTGGAGTCTCACATGTAGCTTCAGCTCACGAAATTATGCAACCATCCATTGGTATCTCATATGCAGCTTCAGTTGTTGAGATTAATCATCACAGAGCATAGACTCACAAAGCCGATTTCGTACAACAATGAAGTACAATTAATATACAATAATTCACATCAACAATGAAGAGAAGGAGAGACTGACCAGGTGATTAACAATATGGGAGCCAGACGTGTTCCCTCGTGAATTACAAAACCACTTCCTACACGATGAAACATTGCACCGAACAACACACGCCGGATTCTGAACCCCACAATACCTACAAGCATGCTCTCTGAACTCCCCTTTCCCAAACTGATCAACAAATCCATCGTCATCCCCTGCAGTCTCCTCAAAGTTCAACCCGCTCATTCCAGCAGCCAATGCATCGACCGCCGCGGCCGCGGCCGCCTTGCCAGCTGAGGACGGCTGAGCCTCCGCCGGCACCGGCGAATCCTTGACAGAATCAGAAGGCGTCGGCCAGACAGAAGACGAAGGAGAAGGAGAAGATCCAATCGACGGTTGAGGCTGAGATAGCTCGTCGAATTCATGATAACCAACGAAGTCGTCATCATCGCCACCCTGAGTATTGAATTCGAGGAAGGTGTAGGCGTCGTTGCCAGTGTCGGGCTGTGAAGCCGTTTCGTAGAGATTGCTCGTCTGCGAATCCATTTTCCCCCCCTGAGAATTTCCGCGAGGGTTAGGGTTAAGATTTCGGGATCAGAGATTCATGGAAGGGGGAAATGGTGATCTTGAAATGAGAGAGAATGAGGAGGATTAGGGTTAGGGTTTGGAGTTGGAGAGCGAGAGGCGAATCTGGGGGAGGAAGAAGCTGATGATGATGTTAAGCGTCATGAATACAGAGGACAGAGGAGAGAGAGAGGCGAGGAGGAAACGCGAAAGAAAGGCGGTGAGCGTGGGTTTGTGCTCCGTGGGAAATGAACTGTTTTTTTTTTGGGGGGGGTGTTGTGGCGGCAATGGGTCACGTGCTTGCCACGTGCAAGTTTACCTTCCTCCTTTTTGAGCACAATTGTTGTTTGGATCCGCCAATCCTGCATCGTTCTTTTGCAAGTCGTTTTCCAGAACATTGTGTGTATATGTGTGTGTATATGTGTATGTGTATTTATTTTATATATATATATATATATATATATATGTGTGTATTTATATATATGTGCATGTGTATATATGTATATATAAATATGTATGTATGTATATATATGTGTATGTATGTGTGTATATATATGTATATATATCTGTGCATGTACGTATCTATCTATATCCATATCTGTACACATGCGTGTGTGTGCCCACGTGCGTGTGTGTGTTTTTTATGGTTCCTGGGTATGGGAATAAAGTCTATGAGCTCATAGAATCTTTTTATGCCTTTAAGCTAACCCTAAATAGCGGTGTGAAAAGTTTGGTATCACAATAATAGAAAATGGTTTTACTCTGAACATTTCTGATTTTAATGCGTGTATTCAAAACTGATTGGCTCAGATTATGTGATAATATGTCTATATGTTAGCAACATGTTGATCTTTGGTACTAATATGCACATTGTTAAAGGGATAAAAAAAAAATTATTGTCTTTTCATTTTTGAAATGAAGGATATGGGACAAGCAAATGTCATGTGACATTAGGGATAAAGATTAGAAAGACAAATGATTTTTTTTTTTTTGGTGTGTCGTTCTCACTATATTGAAAATATATTACAGAAATTTAATTGTTTTTATGTCACTCTTGTGATAACTCCTTATGATCGTAGCATACACCTTAAAAAAAAGGGGGTCTAGTGTCTACCAAACTGAGTATGCCGAAATCATAGGGAGTGTGATGTCTTTTATGAAGTAGACTTGACCGAACATTATTTATGTTGTTAGTAAGTTGAGTCGTTATACCTATAACCCTAGCAAAGAGCATTGGAATGCATTGTATCGATTACTTAAGTCTGTAAGAGGTACTATGGACTAGTGTTTGCATTTTAATAAGCTTCATGTTGTGTGAACAGGACTTTGTGATGCAAATTTGGTCGCTAATAGCAAGGGAGTTAGCTCTATCGGTGGTTATTGTTTACCTCAGGTGGAGGAGTTATATCATGGAAATTTGTCAAGTAGACTTTTATAGCTCGCTCTACCATGGAAGCTAAATTTAGTATTCTGGAGTTGGCAGGTTAAGAAGCAGAATGACTGAAAAATCCATTAGCAGATATGCCACTATGGGGGAGGCAGACTATGGCTATTTCCCTTCACTGTGACTTGCATACAGCAATCAAAGTTACACAAAACAGTGTGTATAATGTAAAAAAGAGACGCATTAATGTTAGACTCAATATGATGAAAGAGTTGCTAAAAATTATGTCATTCCTTAGAATACATGAGATTGGAGAGAAATTTAGCAGATCCACTCACTAAGGGCTTGATCAGGCGAGTCATTCTCGATATGTTGAGGGGCATGGGATTGAAGTCCATGGATTGAGTTAGTATGGTGGATACCTACTTGTGGTCAAACAAAACCATATTAGCCTAAATATGCAGTACATCTCCATCCCTACGATGTATGACAGTGCTTCTGATAGGTTGAACTCTTATGCTCATAATGGATCCATATCCCGTTGGGGATGTGCTATTGAGATGCATTGATGGATTCACCACTTGATATATGTGAGGTTGAGCAGCATCATGCTTTAAATAAATCCATAGACATGATTATGATGATAAATGCACAGAATGATTATTGTGATTCTTGTTAAGATGGACTTGATGGAGTTACCTCCATAAGTGTGGAAGTTTGGCTTCTTCTATGAGATACTCTTAGTTGTCTCTCCATAGCACTCACGAAACCTGAGATGTGCACATGGTCTTAAAAGACGCAAGTGGGTTATTGCAGAATACATAGTGACCATAAGGGGTAACATGTGTTGTGGGGGTCTCAACCAGAGAATACCAAGTTCAAGATCCATTCACTCGACAGACTCGAGTGTTGCCCTACTTTACTATGCATTAATTCAATTGAAATATATTGATGCTTAAATATCCAACCCTTTGTTTGCCTATATCTGTTCTTGTCCAGTCTGTAAGCCATTAGTGGGGGATCGTTAGATATAATGGCAACAACTAGCTTCGTTTCACACCTTTTTCCTCGTCTCACACCGGACATTTTAGAAGTCTCTTGTGGGAGTTTTTACTACTTCCTTTTCCCTAGACTTGTTGAATTCACATGGGCTTGATTTTATTAGTGTTGTGGGGTGAGGGTTGACCACCGCACACATGCGTATGAGCTGCCCATTCGCCCGGTCTGGTCTGAGTTGGGCTTGGTATAACTGTGGCGTGGTCCTAGCTTTTGGGCTATGAGGTTCTCTTGTTTGCTAAATTTTTTGGGGAAAAATTTATTTTATTCTTATCTGCTAGCGTAATACTCAACAATTTCGTGCCGATTTTTCTCCATGTTTTCCTCTAATAATGAATAGTTGATGCAGTCAAGAGGTTATCCATAATCTCTAACCATAATATCTCTGTTTAGTATATTTTCCTCACCCCTCCAACAACAAGTTTATAGGCCTGGCAATTTCACCCAAATCCGACGGACGCCCGCTTCACTCAACCCAAAAAATCGGGTGAAAATCCGATTAAACGGGTGATGGATTGGGTCGGATACGGGTGATGGTCCACCCGACCCGTCACCCGACCCATCTCCTATTTAAATATATATATATATATATATATATATATATATATGTATATATATATATATAGATACATACATACATACATACATACATACATATATATATTAAAACCCTACAATTTCTTCCCTGTCTTCCCCATGCTCTGCTCGCCTACCCCAAACCGGCCTCAGCCCCTCAGCCCTTCCTCCACTCCAGTGACCACCTGTTCTGTTCTTTCTTCTCACAGTCGACATCTCCTCTGCTTCGCCACGTCGCTGGCGCCGTTGAAGGCAAATTCCACACGATTCTCAGCCAGTCAGCCTAGTAAGTCATCAAACTTCTCTTGCTCGCTTCCTTTTTTCATATCTTGTAAGCTGCTTCTTCCTTGGCCACCAGAGAGTGCGATCTCCTCGCATCGAACCACCGCAACGCGCTAACCACTCAAGAGCTCTCTCTCCTCCCCTCTAACTCTCTCTTGCCTACCCCAACGCGCTGAGTCATTCATTGCTTCCTCAGGACTGAAACCAACCCTCTCTCTCTATGGAAGCCGCGGATATCTTTGTTCTGAATTATTAGTTTCAGCTTTTTCTCCGAGGTTAGATCTGTCTATATTGCAAATTTTCTACTTGTTGGCGCTTAATTCCAACTTTCTTCCTTTCTGCATTTTGTTTGCAAGGGTTTAAGAAGGTAATTCTAGTATCTATTTCTTGAAGTTTTGGCAGAACAATGCAATCTTTGTGGTACTTTGGGAATTGGAAGATTGGGATGCTTTCATCTTCTTTTCACTTGCAAGAATTGAACTTTATGATTTATGAAGATGTCCTATTACTCATGGGGGTCTTTGTGCCGTCTAACCAGAAGAGCAATGACTTATAGGGCCTAATAATGAAGGGTTTTAGATCGGGTGGGTTTTGTGTTGACATAGCATGCCTTGGAAGTAGGGAATACAGGAATGAATTAGGGGGTGCCTAACAATCAAGGGTCTTAGAATTTAGATGGGGTCTATTCTGTGTTTGTACATAGCATGCCTTGGAAGTTTGGGTATGCTTGTTTATTGGTTTGAAAGGTGAAACCTGAATGGATTGAGAAAGGGCAAATAAGGACCCTTTAAGTGGGAGTGAGCCGCTATTCCGTGCAAAAAGCTTTATGTCGTACATTTTTCTGTGGGGTGGTATGTGCATAATCAATTTCATATTTCCTGTCATCCTGTGGGACTTTGTTACTTCTAGTGCTTTTGGAGTTGTTGTGCTATATGCTGCTGTGATTTACGCTTCTTGCACTATTGCTTTTAGAGTAGTTGTGCTATATGCTGCTGTGATTTGTTCACTGTTAAACCTTTGAGGGAGTTACTCAGGGCGTTGTTTTTTCTGTTTTGTGTAATACAAGTAAAATAATGGGGGATGCAGATGAGTATCGCTGCTTTGTGGGGAGCCTTTTATGGTCTACAACTGATAGAGATCTGAGAGATGCATTTGAAAAGTTTGGCCGCCTGGATGAAAATCCGATTAAACGGGTGAATTAAATGGGTGATGGATCGGGTCGGATATGGGTAATGGTCCACCCGACCCGTCACCCGACCCATCTCCTGTTTATATATATATATTTATATATATATATAATATATATATAATATATATATATAGATATATATATTAGACCCTACAATTTCTTCTCTGTCTTCCCCATGCTCTGCTCGCATACCCCAAATCGGCCTCAGCACCTCAGCCCCTCCTCCACTCCAGTGACCACCTGCTCTGCTCTTTCTTCTCACAGTCGACATCTCCTTTGCTTCGCCACGTCGCTGGCGCCGGCGAAGGCAAATTCCGCACTATTCTCAGCCAGTCAGCCTAGTAAGTCATCAAACTTCTCTTGCTCGCTCCATTTTTCATATCTTGTAAGCTGCTTCTTCCTTGGCCATCGAAGAGTGCGATCTCCTCGCATCGAACCACCGCAACGCGCTGACCACTCAAGAGCTCGCTCTTTCTCTCTCCTCCCCCTCTAACTCTCTCTTGCCTACCCCAACGCACTGAGTCATTTATTGCTTCCTCAGGACTGAAGCCAGCCCTCTCTCTCTATGGAAGCCGCAAATATCTTTGCTCTAAATTATTAGTTTTAGCTTTTTCTCCGAGGTTAGATCTATTTATATTACAAATTTTCTACTTGTTGGCGCTTAATTTTAACTTTCTTCCTTTCTGCATTTCGTTTGCTGGTTAAGAAGGTAATTCTAGTATCTATTTCTTGAAGTTTTGACAGAACAATGTAATCTTTGTGGTACTTTGGGAATTGGAAGATTGGGATGCTTTCATCTTCTTTTCACTTGCAAGAATTGAACTTTATAATTTATGAAGATGTCCTATTACTCATGGGGGTCTTTGTGCCGTCTAATCAGAAGAGTAATGACTTATAAGTTACCTAATAATGAAGGGTTTTAGATCGGGTGGGTTCTGTGTTGACATAGCATGCCTTAGAAGTAGGGGTTGCGGGAATGAATTAGGGGGTGCCTAACAATCAAGGGTCTTAGAATTTAGATGGGGTGTGTTCTGTGTTTGTACATAGCATGCCTTAGAAGTTTGGGCATGCTTGTTTGTTGGTTTGAAAGGTGAAACCTGAATGGATTGAGAAAGGGCAAATAAGGACCCTTTGAGGAGGAGTGAGCCAGTATTCCGTGTAAAAAGCTTTATGTCGTACATTTTTCTGTAGGGTGGTATGTGCATAATCAATTTCATATTTCCTGTCATCCTGTGGGACTTTGTTTCTTTTATGCTTCCTGCACTAGTGCTTTTGGAGTTGTTGTGCTATACGCTGCTGTGATTTACCCTTCTTGCACTATTACTTTTGGAGTAGTTGTGCTATATGCTGCTGTGATTTGTTCACTGTTAAACCTTTGAGGGAGTTACTCAGGGCATTGTTTTTTCTGTTTTATGTAATACAGGTTAAACAATGGGGGATGCGGATGAGTATCGCTGCTTTGTGGGGAGCCTTTCATGGTCTACAACTAATAGAGATCTGAGAGATGCATTTGAAAAGTTTGGCCGCCTGGTTGAAGCAAAGGTTTTTTTTTGGCTGTTCCCTTGCTCATCACTTATACGGTGCTTGGTCAACATGTTATCTATTGGACCCGTGTCTTGGTTCCACTGAACATTAGGTTGTAGAATTGTTATGAGTCCTTTATCAACAATGTTAGTTATGTTGCCACTTGCCAGTGGGAGGAACATGAAATGTATGTTTGTCTGGAACTTAACCATGTAGGCCATAGTCTACATGCTTATAGTAGTATGGTGGTAACATTGGAATTTGAAGTGATATGCTAAAAGAATTCATACCATACATTCATGTAGCTCATCTATAGGGGATCCGGTGAAAAACGAACGATCAGATTTCTTTGCTTCCCTCTCTCTGGGTTAATTTGGAAATTTTATTGGTGGATGATATCTCGTGCAGATCTTCATAAATAACCTTTATTGTCCATTGGTGTCCAACAGGCAACCTGTTAGTTGAATAGTAGATTGACAACACTTGCTATGTCTGTTAAGAGGAGCATCGTGTAGCTATTATAGAATTATTTTAGCTTCTTAGAGTTTTGTTCATTTTGATTAGTAGAAGCTTTCTCATGATTCTATTCATGGTTGTAGAAGTGGCACTTTCGATTTTGCTCTATTCTATAGTTTTCGCTGGTGTCTATGGTTTCATATGCATGCTAGTAGCTATTTCCAAGGTCTAGGTGTTTTACTTATGTATTTTCTCACTCTCTGTGGTTTACTTCAACTATTTTTTGTGTTCTTCTTCTTGTTTATTTCATTTTGCTATCCCCCCTTATGGTCTTTTTCTAATTGTCAAGTTCTTCCATAACACAGGTTGCCGTGGATAAGTTCTCATGATTCGGTACGCTAGTTGGATAACATATATTTTTTGAGTGTTTGAATATGTTTAGTAAAATTATGATTACTAACTAATTTTTTTAAAATGATAGTCGTGGGTTGGTGATGATCTCTACATGGGCGGCACTTGGTAGTTCATTAAAGAGAATTGAAGATTTGTGTCTTTGTGTCCCCAGACATTGTGTTATAGTTTATTGACTTGATCCATTCTTTGTCTCGAATTATTTGTTTGTAGAACATTTAGTCTTTGGATAATCCTCTCCCTTTCCTCCAAATTAGAAACAATTGATAGTTGTTATCTTTATCATTTGTGGCAATTATTGTATTTAAGAATCAGGCATGTGGTTCCCGACCCATTGGTGTTGCATGTAAATATGTAATTATCCAGGCTTTTGAAATTTATTTCAACGATAACAAATGAAATGATATAGAGCACATTTCATCCGTTTATCGCCCATTTCATCCGCAGATGATAGGTGGATTGGATGCGGGTGAGTGGATGAGTAGGTGATGGGTGGATCGGGTGGACTGGATGGATGCAGGTGATGGATGCAGGTGGAGGCTCACCCGCTTCACACCCGACCCGTTGTCAGGCCTAGTTTTTGCCATATAAATACCAACCTTCCTTAGCTCCTAGACACACAAAAACACTCATCCTTTTTTTGGTTCTTCCTCTACTATTCTCTGTCGATTATTCTGGCTAATTGCAGTCTTGTGTTCCAAACCTCTAGCTACAAGTGCAAGTGTTCAAAGGCTGAATGTGTAAACCTTGAAGAGTGATCGACTGCACCGATTTGCACCCTGGTCGAGCAAAATTACTTTTACTGCAGACGTTCTCTATGACACAGCTCTGTCTCACCTTGCTCTGCCATTAATTTCCCTTTACTTTTCTAATAATTCCTGCTTATCTAATTCATGAAACATTATATCCAAGATTCTATTCTTTTTGCATGATTTCTCCTATCCTTAGAAAATTCTCTCCATTATATGGAGATAATGTGATGATTTCCTTTATGTGAGGATAATTGATTATTCTTTTTGCCTTTATGGACAATGAAGGGATGATTTCTGAGATAATTTGGAAGCAGCGTTTGGCTTTCGATTTCCTAGTCCATTTTAGTGTGATTGCACAACTGCCTGCTTCATGGAGACCCCCTCCCATCCTACTAGAGACTTCCTTGTTCTTGAAGCCTTTGACCACCATCTAATGCTAGATATGCTATCTTTCCCATTCGATTCTGTTTTTTGATACATAATGGAGCCTTTTCTTCTTTTATCGTAGTTTCAATTTTCATTGTTTCTCTTTCATCTCCCCCGGCCCCTCTGCACGTCTCTACATCATAATGCCTTGCTGTAACCAAATCCAACCTTTAAAAAAAAAATGAAAATAAGGCGCTTTAATCTCGTGTAATCCGTTCTTAACTTAGACTAGAGCCTTGGTCTATGTAGTTGGTTTAATAGATTGGAGCATATGGCTTCTACATGTAGTATTTCATGTGAGAAACTTGTTCTTATTTCAATGATCAATAGAGCTGGGCATTGGATCAGGTATCAATTGGGTCAAGCAAGTGGGCTCGTTTAAAATAGGATAATAAAAGACCGGGTCAATAGTGAACCCGTCCATTAAGGCATATTAACAAGCCGACTCGGATCAGCTAATTAATAACCCGTTATATGGCCCATTATTTTTTCAACCTACTTAATACATTAATTGATATGTTCTAATCATTCAAGCTTATTACCAGTGCTTTGTACATAACAATAATTATTACACAGTTTTTTTGTGCAATTTGTTCCATTTTAAAATGGACCAAAAGCGGATCGATCGTGGGACAACCCGACCTGAAGCGTTTATTTACACAGAAGGCCCACTCCGACCCAAATGGTTAACAGGCCGTCGATTACCCAACCCGATCCACTTTGTTAACAAACCAACCCTAGCCCGCCCCAACCCGGTGTATTGCCCGCCCCTAATGATCAAGCAAAAAGGAATTTCAAATCCTCAACCAACTTGTGAAAACTCATAGTACATCACAGAATAACTAAACTTCACACCTAAACCTGACCTCACACAACCCTAAAGAAGCCTAACCTTGATAATTACACTAATCCCACCTTACAAAATGTACCTAAATGAAAGTCCATATGCGTGCATATAAGGACTCAAAACTCAAACTCAAAAGTCGAACTGATATGAATGGAGATCAAATTTGATCGAGTTTAGATAGGGCCAGGGAAGGTTCCTTCCTCGATTTGTTCATTCCATCTTTGTATCTGCAAACCATCATGAATGATTTGTTAACTAGAAATAACAAAAGATGAAAGATCAATAATGGGTTTTTGAGTTGATGATGGTAACTAGAAACTTAATATTTGCTCACCCAGTCCATGGGACATAGGGATCGGTAATATCTGGCAAACTTCTCACATGCTCGCTCATCTTTCTCCTTGGCTTTTATGCACCTGATGATATATGAATAGATATCAGCCACAATACGAATTTCAATTTTTAACATTAAAAATGATGCATGACATTCATATGCAAATGGGCCAAGATTGTACAGATTCATCTATGTCAAACTTGAAAGAGAGTGAATTTTAACAATAGAAAAAGGGAAATTATACAAGAAGACATTTATAAATGAAATGTTGGCACTTACATATGTAAAACAAAGGTTTCTCTTACAGTCAAGTGTTGAAATGTGTATCATAATCCATACATGATATGAATTCGGGCAAAGGATATGTTATGGGGCTGGTAAAAATAGGTCAAATCCAGGCCATACAATTGGACCATGTCTAAAATTTGGACAAAAATATTCAAGATCAAGAGTATTAGGAATAAATAACATTGTAATTATTTATTTACCAAACATCTTTGTATCTTATTAGGAAACTTGTATGTCAAGCTAGGGTTGGCTATTGTATTTCACTTCATGAGAATCTCTTGTACAATATAAAAAGAGACCACATTGTGGCTCACGGCAATATGAAGGATTATAGAAACATTGATTTCCCTGAGGCAGTATAGCCTTGTTTTATGGTATCAGAGACACACACACTCTAAACACAAGCAAAAGCCAAGTCCTAGTCGTGGCACACCATGACCAAAGGTGAAGACTTTGTAATTAACACTCAAAGTCCATATTTCCTTCATCCATCTGATTCTCCCGGAGCTATCATAACGTCAATAAAGTTTGATGGCAAGAACTTTTAACTATGGGAGAGTGCAGTCAATACATCCTTAAGATCAGAGAACAAACTTGGATTTATTGACGGGACGATTACAAAACCGATAGAGACGGAAGGAAAAAGCTTGGCCGAAATTAATGCATGGGAGATGGTAAATTCCATGATTCAGTCATGGATAATGAATGTAATTGAACCAAAGCTCCATAAGAGCATAGCATATGTTGATTCGGAGCAAAAATTATGGGACAATATAAGGAAAAGATATGCCATGGCTAATATTCCGAAAATTCATAGGCTAAAGGCAGAGATAGCCTCGTGTAAACAGAATAATCAAGAGGTTGTCGAGTTTTTCTCAAGGCTCATGGGCCTTTGGAACGAACTCGATAACTATGTCAAGATCCCGACTTGCAAGTGTGGATCAGCAGAAACGATAGTAAAGCTGATGGAGGAAGATAAAATCCATCAATTCTTGATGGGCCTTGACGATGCACCATTCTCCACAGTCCGAAGCCAGATTCTCGCAATGGAGCGGCTGCCTTCGATAGAAAAAAAATCTTCAATATGGTTCAACAAGAAGAGAACCATAGGAGTATAATGGTTAACCGGGAAGCTCGACCTGAAAATATGGCAGCTTTTGCAACTTCACACCTAAATAGACCCGGCTATTTGCAAGGAGAAAGACCAACGTGCAAGCATTGTGGGAAAACAGGCCATGATGAAACGACGTGCTATGAGCTGGTCGGGTACCCAGCAAACTGGGGTAGTCGCAGTGGCCGGGGTGGACGAAACAGAGGCCGCGGTGGCCGAGGAAGCGGACGAGCAAACGGAGGCAGAGGGCGTGGAAAAGAAGCTGCTCACCATGCCCAGGTACCAGGCGAGGATATAGCCGAGAGCAGCAGCAAGGACTACGGGACAGGCAGCATAGCCACGACTGGTTTCACGGCTGAACAGGTACAGTGAATTTTGAGCCTCATCGAGGTTCCAAAATCCGCTCATAAGAAGTTATCGGGTAAGCAAGTATGGTTGCTCGATTTCAGGGCATCTTGCCACATGACCAATATTATTTCTCTGCTCCATGATATTGAAAATATCGAACCTATTCTAGTAGAGTTGCCAAATGGGTCAAGTACATTGGCTATAAAAAGAAGAAGAGTCTTAATTGATTCTAGGCTGAAATTAAATAATGTGCTCTTCGTTCCCGGTTGAACTTGCAATTTGATATCTATTGCACAACTAGTTGAAGATAATATTTGTGAGGTAACATTTAATAAAAAGCTTTGTGTGATATAGGACCTTACTACGAGGAGTCAGATTGGAGTGGGTGAGCCGAAGAGAGGGGTCTACTATTTGAAGCAAGAGACACCAGAGAAAGTTCAAGCAAACAAAGTTATTTCGTACGATATATGGCACTGCATATTAGGTCACCCATCGAACCAGGCACTATCTTATATTTTTAGCAATATTAGGAGTAGGAGTACCAATAATTTATGTGATGTGTGTCTTCGTGCTAAACAAACACATATGTTATTCCCTATTAGTAAGAATATAGCAACAAATTGCTTTGATCTTATACACTGTGACTTATGGGGGCCTTACCGCATAAAATCGTTTTGTGGTGCTTAATACTTTCTGACTGTTGTTGATGATGCTAGCAGAGGAGTCTGGATTTATCTCTTAAAAGAGAAAAATGAAGCCTCTCAATATTTGAAAGATTTTTGTGTTACGATTCACATACAATTTGGGATTAAGGTAAAAGTTGTTCGGAGCAATAATGGGAATGAATTTCTATCTGGACCAGTGAGGGCGTTCTATAGAAAACAAGGGATTATTCATCAAACAAGTTGTGTTGACACCCCTCAACAAAATGGTAGGGTGGAACGAAAGCATCGTCACATCTTAAATGTGGCACGAGCCTTACGCTTTCAAGCCCATTTACCTATAGAGTTTTGGGGGGAATGTGTTCTAGCCGCCGGGTATCTAATTAATAGAACTCCCCCCTCAATTTTAAAAGGCAAGACTCCTTATGAAATTTTGTTCCAGTCTCCACCCTCCTATGAACATTTGAAGATTTTCGGTTGCTTGTACTATGCGCATAACCATCAACGTTCTAAAGATAAGTTTGAGTCAAGAAGTTGCAAGTGTGTGTTTGTAGGGTATCCTCATGGAAAGAAGGGGTGGAAGGTTTATGATTTAGAAACTGGGGATTTGTTTGTAAGTCGTGATGTAATCTTTGATGAACGAAAATTCCCTTTTGATGAGAATGTAACAGAAAATTTGCCTAATGTGACACACAATGAGCTTCATGGATTCTGGCAAGCTGATGGTACGATGGATGATGAATGGTAGAGTAGGCAGCGATCCATGGAAATCATGCCCTCCAATAACAGCCCCCGGCAACCAGAAAATGTGCCAGGGTCTGATTCTGGCCTAGCGCCTCCAAGCCCACAGTCACTGCCAGGCTCTACACAAACTGGGCTACTAGCTCCACCCAACCCAGACCGCGGTTCCAGCAGAACCCAGCTGGGTCCCGAGACTGGCCCAGTAGCAAATGGGCCTGGCGATGAAATCAGCTTCAGTCCGCCGGTTGTGACTCAGCCTGGCCCATCAGACACCACAGGCCCAGCACGAGACAAACGGGCTCAGAAAATGCCCAATCATTTGCAGGACTACGTGTGTTTTTCAGTGCGTCCTCAAGACCCCTCTCTATCACTCTCGCGGCTAATCATCTGTCTCCTAAGGTCTCCTCAGGTAAACCGTATCCTATTGCTAATTATGTTACATATCATAAATTTTCTTCCTCACATCGAGCTTATTTGACAACTATTGCTAAGATTGTGGAACCTAGATTTTTTTTATGAAGCAGTGAAGGATTCGCATTGGAAAGATGCCATGATTAAAAAGATCGAAGCCCTTGAAAAGAATAATACATGGAGCGTTGTTGATCTTCCCTCATGAAAGAAACCCATCAACTGCAAATGGGTATATAAAGTGAAGTATCACTCTGATGGGAGTCTTGAAAGATATAAAGCTCGCCTTGTCATACGAGGTGATGAGTAGGTTGCAAGGTTTGAGTACAATGAAACCTTTGCCCTGGTCGCCATGATTTGGAGGAAGAGGTCTACATGACCATGCCCCCTGGGTTTCGTACATCCAATCCTCATAAAGTATGTCGTCTTCACAAATCTCTGTATGGATTAAAGCAAGTCCCCCAGCAATGGTTTGCGAAGCTTTCTTCCAAGTAACTCGAATATGGATTTGTACGTACCTATGCCGATTACTCTCTTTTTACCTACAAGAAAGATGGTAAGTTCATGGCTCTTCTTGTGTATGTGGATGATTTGGTGCTCACTGGAAATGATCCTAGTCTTTGTACTTCATTCAAGAATTATCTACATCAGTGTTTTTATATTAAAGATCTCGGGGCTCTTAAATATTTTCTTGGAATTGAAGTAGCGAGGAACTCGCAAGGATTATTTCTGTCCCAAATAAAGTATACTCTTGACATCCTTGACGAGTGTGGTCTCTTGGGGTCTAAGCCTACTGAAACTCCTATGGAAGTTAACCATAGATTAGCCCTAGTCACGGGGGCTCTCCTTCCAAATGCCACTCATTATCGTCGACTTATTGATAGACTTATCTACCTTACTATCACTCGTCCTGAACTTTCTTATGCAGTCCATATCTTATCTCAATTCATGCAAAACCCTAAAGAGAATCATTTGGAAGCTGCGAGAAGGGTTCTTCGATATTTAAAAGGTAACCCCGGGCAGGGTATCTTACTATATAGTAATTCTGATCTCCAAGTCTCTGATTACTACGATTCTGATTAGGGAGCTTGTCCTCTCACTCGACTATCTTTGACTGGGTATCTTGTGACCCTAGGTGGGTCTCCCATCTCCTGGAAGACAAAGAAACAAGGATTAGGTTCTCGTTCCTCTGCGGAAGCTGAATATCGCGCTATGGCCACTGTCACCAGTGAATTGATATGGATTAAGTCTTTTCTAGCTGCTATGGGTGTTTATCATACCTCTCCTATGACACTGTTCTGTGACAATCAAGCTGCCCTACATATTTTCAAAAATCCGGTCTTTCACGAAAGGACCAAGCACATCGAAATGGACTGTCACTTTGTGCGGGAACGTCTCCTTTCAGGCGATCTTACTACCGGTTATGTCCCTTCTAAGTATCAAGTTGCAGATATTTTTACCAAAGCCCTTGGTAAATCACAGTTTCAGATTTTAATGGGCAAGCTGTGCATAGTAAATCCCTATGCTCCACCTTGAGGGGCAGTATTAGGAATAAATAATATTGTAATTATTTATTTACCAAACATCTTTGTATCTTATTAGGAAACTTGTATGTCAAGCTAGGGTTGGCTATTGTATTTCACTTCATGAGAATCTCTTGTACAATATAAAAAGAGACCACATTGTGGCTCACGGCAATATGAAGGATTATAGAAACATTGATTTCCCCTGAGGCAGTATAGCTTTGCTTTAAAGAGCGTATACGACAAATCAAACAAGTTTAAAATCAATTATGCATAGTGGAAACATGAAAGCTTGTCCATCCAAATTAAAAATTCGGATAAAAATTCATAACGGTTTTTCCTGAGGTCGAACAAATTTGGACAATCAAGTCGGACAACTTTGTAGAACCTAAATATGTAACTCTAACCCCTCGAAGCAATTTTTTTATAAAAATTTTGGGGAGGGGGAGGGGTGGGCAAAAGCAGGGAAGAGAAGAAGACGCATGCTCGCCTGTGATACTCAATAAAACGAATGTAGCAATGGCGTGTTTGGTTCACAACAGGGAAGCGCCAGTCGGCGGGGGTAGTCTTCAGTTCAATCTCCCCCTGTACTCCCAATAAACTCACAAATCTATTAGGACTTCCCAAACAAAGCAAAACCACAACAGCAACAACAACCAATCCCAACGTAAGTCCCACTTTTATAGGATATAAAAAGATTCAAATGTACACAGTCTTACCTGTTTGTGCACATTTCTACCCTCCCAAATTAAGAAAATGTCAAAATGAGATCAATCGAGACCATACCTTAGGCTCGGAGACATCAGCTTTGGTGCGAGGGGAGTGATCGGCAAAAGGAGGGGGAGGCGAAATGGTGCCGTATTCATGGTCCGGGTCCGGAGGTTGCTTGCCGGTGACGACTTCGGCTATGGATACGTTCTGAGCTATTTGTGCATCCTCCTTTGGATCCGACGACGAGTGTTCCATTTCCTTCCCCATTGCTCTTAATTGTGATTATCTTCTTCTTCTTCTTCTACTGCTACTTGTTCTTCTTGTTCCCTTCTAATATGATCTAATTAACTAGTCTATGTCCTTTAATTATTAATTATACTAGTCTTGTATATCCGAAAATTTAAAGATTGAAGACGGACTAAAGAATGACAAAAATTAGGGTATGCACACGAAGCTGCATGCGCCACTACGTACACCGCCTCCATTGCTCTGTTTCTTTCTCTCTTGCTGATGGGTTGTAAGTTGGACAAAGAGTCGTGTGTAAATGAAGGCCTTCGCATCATGACACTTGTACGACCTTAAATGGAACTTTTTTCGGGTCATGAAATGTAATACAAAACTTGTATCATACTTATTAGAGCGCATATTCTTAAAAGATATATTAGTAATTAAAAATTAAATAATAAAATATATGATAAATATATCTAAAAAATATACATATAAATAGAATGTATGAACATGTAGTCTCTGATGTACCTGATAATTTCCAATGTAATATGTACTTAACCTTAAACCAAGATGTGCTTATATTCTTTCTTTTAAATCCTTTTCTAACTACTTTTGTAATCATAATTTTTTAAGTGTCAATTAGATCACCCATCAAATCACTTTAATATTAAAACTAAATCTTAAAACTGAAATTTACTGACATTAATCTTTATGTCTTTAATGGCCTCCTTGGAGGTAATTTAGTGATATAATGACTAGTTTTAAAAGAGGAAGATCAAGGCTCGATTCTTCCTAAATTGTGTGAAAATTTATCCCTTAGAAAAAAATCTATACCTTTAATCATAAATGATAGTTTCCTTTGTTATTTTTGCAATTTCATTGAGTTTCTTTCAATTTCTTGAGTAAATTCAATTCAATAACGAACTTTTTTTTTTCCAGTATAGAAGATTATATGTCTTGCATGAAACTGTTTTATGTGAAAAATATAATGACACGAAGATTTATATGGCGAATTTTAATCATTATGGGATGATTAGTAATCAACCTCTAATTGTATTCATTTTGAGATAACTCTAATAAAATTCAGCGTCAAATGAATGACAGTCACTTTTTAATTAAAAAGTCACTCTAATATAAACTATTAGTCACCCGTATACTTTTAAAGCATCATCGTACAATAAATAATATTCATATCACTCTTTAATTAAAAAGTCACTCTAACATAAACTCTATTATCAACCAATATCTTGAGTTGATGCATTATTTAACTTATGTGTGGATAATGATACCCCGTTTTAAATCTTACAAGGCCTCCACCCCTCTTTTGCATCTTCTTACTGAAGACTTGGTTGGTGTGGATTTGTGACGTCTAATTCGCATTTAATTTAATCTAGAACTAATTTGCAACAAAACAATGGACACATCATTTTCATTCCCGCTGATTTAAGTAGAGTTACAAGTGTGGCCACATACATAATTACATATCTTTATTTAGTGGATAAAATCTAGATAAAATGCCATCAGGCATGATACAAAAAAAAACAATTACATATCAAATTACGCATAAAAAAACAAAAAGAGAAGGCTAATTTGAAGAAAACAACTAATAAATGACTTCCGTTCTCGCTCTTTAAGGCAAAATTCTACCACAGTTAAATTTTTGTTTTCAACTGTGGTAATTGAAAAATCTGAACCACTGATTTGTTTGGCATAAATCTCAATCGTTGAATCTCTAATCTAAAACCTATTTAACTGGCAAAGTCACGTAATTTTCTTTCTCCTAGAGTGCCTTTTTCCTGTTTAGTATTCCACCATCTTTGGCGAGCGCAACTCCCATGTCTTCTACGTCCAAATCGATTGGCAGAGGTGGCGTTAAGCGAATTCGCGTTTGTGGAAGCCATGGATGTCTGTTGTTTGTATTTCCCTTTGATATTATCCATGTACATGAGATTCTAATTTTGAAGTTTCAATTTTTTCCCTTTCGAAGAGAGAGAGAGTATCTGTTTCATCTGGAAAATTAAAATCTGTCTGCTTGGAGGAAGGCGAGAAGAGAATGATGAAGATGATCGTGATTGAAGCTACTTATGTAATGATAGAACTGTATAAGATCATTTTCTTCAACATTCAGTCCTTCCTTTCCTTTTCTGTTCGTTCCCAATCTTTGATTTTTTTTTTTTAATCTTCTATGAAATTCTATAACTTTCCCCTGTTTTCTTCGTTCAACCCGTAAGACTATCACCTTCTACCACTGCTTTCAAATGCTCTGCCTTTTATATTAAGATAGAATCCATGGATGCCAACATAAACAAAGACCACAAAACAGAGATAGCACTACCAATCTTTTCACTAAAAATGAGCAATTAGCCAAAATGAGTTCAACCCATCTCTAGATTAACTATCTGTCCTCCTCGTGATGTCCCTAAATTTAGCCCCAACCAACCAAAGCCCCATATATCCTCCTCTTGAATCGCCACCAGTAGCCATGAGCTAGCAATACTAGTAGCGTTGTGTGAAACTCAATGAAAGTGAGACAACAGAGCAAAGCCAGTAATGTTTAAAAATATAAACGGGAGAGAGAGAGAGAGAAATTTACTGATAGATGCGATAACCGGTCAAAGCGGTGGCTCGCATAACTGCCGGTAACTACAACCTACACTAGTCGGCTCATGTAAATAAAAGCAAGGGCTTAGATTTACGCAACAAGATCAACGGGCATCATGATTATCAATTATAGTAATTGAAAAAAAAAATTCAATTATGGAAGAATCTTCCCTCTTTAAGTGGTGCTACAAGCGTAGTCACATTCACAAGTATCGTTTTTACCACATTTGGAGCTCAAAAGCCTTTGGTAATGTTTGTTCCTACAGAAAGTCTCACAAATAACTTCTATGCATGGACCGTACCCAAGGAAGCTGTCCTTGCATATGCCCTGCCCTACTATGCCTGCACTTGCAGTGATTCCAAAATTAGCCCTAGATACTTTGCCAACACACACCATAAACAATACAACACCACCACCTTTCAGTGTGGGTCCTGCGTTCACAAGGTCTGAAGAGATCCAAATATAGACAATTTTACCTCTAAAGACATTTCTGTCCGTAGAGATGTTGATTCCAGGAGACCCATAAAAAAGAATTTTGATATACCTTAAATAATAATTAAACAAATGCACAGATAATTGCACTGAAATTTTATCAAACAGAACTTCATTCAGTTTTGAGCAACTTGGAGAAAGTTGAACTCCCACCTATTCGGCTTTTTTACGTTTCGATCGTTGTCATATACAAAATTTAAACTAAGATATTAAATTTCAAAAAAATTTAACCCTAATTTGATAAAATCAGTTGATTGAGATCCAACACTCTAAATTTATCATATTTCGCTTTATTCCTTTAAGTATTTGCCAAAATACATGCCAGAAAACTTGAAAATCAGAACATATGAATTAATTAAAAGAGTTTAAAAAGAGAGAAGAAGATATGAGAAGGGACCTGTAGGAGACATCACTAAGAAGAGGAGAAATAAAGCAACAACAATAACCTTTGCCATATTCAACCAATGCTACTTTCCCTGGCTTGATCAACTTTTATTTGAGGTGAAGTATTAAGTGACTATTAGATGACTATTTATACACCAAAAATCAGTAATGCTGGTGATGAAAATAATTATACTTTTGGTATCAAAGGATTTTTTCAATCAATGCAATGTATTTTATAGAATGATATCTCATATTTTGATTATTTTCACACCTTAGGTTTCGTTAGGTATTTATCCGGAATTATTTCCATATGGGATGTCAATACTATAAGATGTGAATTTACTAAACTTCTTTCTTCCATTGAGTTTGCCTAAATTCATATCTTTAGTTATCATTTTTAACTCACATTCAATTCTTTTTTCAATTGAATCAAATAAGTAGAATCGAGAATCAAAAACCATTCCCATTGTTGGGGTTCGTGGCCTAAAATCCAAGTACCGGCACGGTGGGACCGTGCTACACAAGACACGGGCGTGTCAAGACGAAGAACGTCCAGTCGAAGAGGACAGAAAAACGGCACGGTGGTGCCTTGCCATGTGGCACTGGGTGACCGTGCCATGTGGCATGGTTGTGCCCCGTGTTTTCATGCCGCCTCTTTCGGAAGGCGGTTAGGGTTCTGTTCGAGGGGGGATTCCACCTGGCAGCTCGGGTTGCATGCTAAGGAGGTAAACCCTACTGTTTATACCCTATATAAAGAGGGTCAAGCCTAGGATCTAAATAACTCCAGTTCTCATACATACATTGAGAGGTAGAAGTACTTTGTGAGAGATTACAATAGAGAGGTTGTAATTCTGCTCTTAGATCAAATCACTGTGGTGATTGTGATTGTGTTGTATTCTTCCCGCTCATAGTGAATTGTTCTGGTGTTGTCGCCGTCCGTGGTTTTTCCCATATTGGATTTTCCACGTTAAATCTCTTGTCTTCTTATTTCTGTTTTCTGTTATTTACTTGAATTTTGAATCTCTAACTCATCCTATCGCTTTCGCTATTATTGTTGCTCTAATATTATTCCTAACAAGTGGTATCAGAGATTTGGTTATAGGATGTCTTCTATCATGAAGGTAGATATTCAAAAATTCGATGGGGAGATTAGTTTTAATCTCTGGAAGGTGTAGATGAGAGCGGTTCTCATTCAGCACGGGTTGTGGAAGGTTCTAAAGGGACCTCACGTGAAACCTGAGAAGATGATAGAAGAACAGTGGGCTGAAGATGTGAAGAAGAGACGTAGGTCGTTGACGGAGGACGAATGAGAGGAACTGGAGCTGAAAGCGGTTTCAGCCATACAGTTGTGCTTGACACCACATGTTCTGTGAGAGGTGCTTGATAAGACAACTGCGGTGGATCTTTGGGCTCGGGTGGAGGAACTCTACATGACGAAGAGTCTCGCTAACAAGATCCGTTTAAAGGAAAGGTTGTATACCTTTCGTATGGTTCAAGGTACTCCTGTCCAAAAACACCTGAATGAATTTAATTCTATTCTAGTAGATTTGGAGAGTTTGGATGTTAAAATTGAGGATGAGGATAAGGCCATTCTACTTATTGTGTCTCTACCCCCTTCCTACAAACACTTTAAGGAAATCATGTTATATAGTAACTCGGATACTATATCGTTTGAGGATGTCAAGTCTAACCTGCTGTCTAAAGAAAAGTTTGACCAAGACATCCATACTGATCCGGCTGAGGGATTAGTTGTCAGGGATAGAACCACTGAGAAAGGGGGGAACGGTAATAAGAAAAAGAACCGTTATAAGTCAAGGAATCCTCACTCTAACAAAACCTGCCACTACTGTAACAAATTGGGTCATATCAAGGCTAACTGCTGGAAATTAAAGAAAAAGAATGGGAAGGAGGAAAAGGAGAAAACTGCTATAGCTGATTGGGTAGTAGAGTCAGAGTCTGATGGTGATGTGTTACTTGCTACTTCTTTGGCTACCACATCCGAAAGGGGAGTGGATGTTGATTGGGTTTTAGGTTCTGGTTGTACGTTTCACATGTGCCCTGATAAGAACTGGTTTGTCACCTATGAGGCAGTTGACACTGGGGTGGTACTTATGGGCAACAATGCTAAATGCAAAGTTGCAGGAATAGGTACTGTTTAGATAAAAATCCATGATGGGACAATTAGAACATTATCTAAAGTGCGCCACATACCTGACATGACTCATTGTTTAATATCCTTGCGTACTCTTGAGACTAATGGTTGTAGGATTTCGATGGAAAATGGTGTCCTAAAGGTAACTAAGGGAGCCATGGTAATAGTGAAGGGATTGAGGCAAGGCAATCTCTACATTCTACAAGGAACTACAGTTACAAGTGTAGCTGCAGTTGGTACAGTAGATGACACAAAGTTATGGCACATGAGATTGGGCCATATGAGTGAGAAAGGGATGACCATTCTGGGTAAGAAAGGTTGTCTTGGTAACGCCAGTACGGGTAAGCTCGATTTTTGTGATCACTGCATTTTTGGGAAACAAAAGATGGTGAGTTTCTCAAAAGCAAAACACCGTACTCAGGGGATCCTCGACTATATTCATTTTGATCTGTGGGGTCCTTCAAAGGTTCCTTCTTGTGGAGGTAAGCGTTGCATGTTAACTTTTGTTGACGATTTCGCACGCAAGATTTGGGTTTACTTCTTGAGACAGAAAAATGAGACATTCTCTATGTTCAAGAAGTTCAAGACTCTGGTTGAAAACCAGACTGGGAGAAAGATCAAGAAACTTAGGACTGACAATGATCTTGAGTTCGTTGAGTCAGAGTTTGAAGAGTTCTGCACGAAAAATGGCATAGCTAGGCACAAGACGTTGGTTGGCAAACCACAACAAAATGGGATTGCAGAACGAATCAACAGGACTCTACTGGAGAAAGCTAGATGTATGCTTTCACATGCCGGGCTTGGGGATCGCAAGGCCTTTTGGGCAGAGGCTATTTCTACAGCCTGCTACCTGGTGAATCGTTCACCACACACCTCCATTGACTTCAAAATCCCAGAAGAAGTATGGTCAGGTAATCCTGTTGATTATTCTAATTTAAGAATATTTGGATGTCCTGTGTTTGCCCATGTAAATAATGGGAAATTAGCCCCTAGGGCTGTCAAATGCATGTTACTTGGATATGCATCTGAGTCTAAGGGATACCACATGAGGTGTCCTGAGTCTAAGAAAGTAATTCAAAGCAGGGATGTTACTTTTAATGAGACTGCTATATTATCTTCCGGGAAGAATACTGTTGTTCCTTCTACTGATGCAGGTAATCAGGAAGATGTCAATGTGGAGGTAGAGATGGACACCGTTACAGCTCAAGGTGGAGCTACTAATCAACCCAATAGGGAGGCCCAGGTTACTGAACCTGGAACCATCAGTCCCAATCAACCTCAGGAGGAGGTTGCCCATTCTATAGCTCGTGATCGTCCTCGAAGGGAGATCAGGAGACCTGCCCGTTACAACGATGATGAGGGGCTGATAGCATACACACTTTCAGTTGCAGAGGAAGTGCCTGAAGGTGCTGAACCTTCAAATTATACTGAAACAATCACTTGCCCAAGTTCACCTAACTGGATCCTAGCTATGCAAGAAGAGATGGAAAGTCTGCAAAAGAACCGAACATGGGAACTCTGTGAACTGCCTAAAGGCCGAAGAGCCTTAACTGCCAAGTGGATCTACAAGAAGAAAGAAGGAATTCCTGGAGTTGAAGATGCAAGATGGAAGGCACGGTTGGTTATTCGTAGTTGCAACCAAAGGGAAGGTATTGACTACAATGAGGTCTTCTCCCCTGTTGTTAGGCATACCTCTATTCGAGTGCTTCTTGCATTTGTCACATTGTTTGACTTGGAGTTGGAGCAGTTTGATGTGAAAATCGCATTCCTACATGGAGAGCTGGAAGAAGAAATTTACATGAGACAACCTGAAGGGTTTGCAGTTCCTGGGAAGGAACAATTGGTATGTAAATTGCAAAAATCCTTGTATGGACTCAAGCAAGCTCCAAGGCAGTGGTATAAATGTTTTGACACGTTTATAACTGATGAAGGGTATACATGTAGTAGATATGACAATTGTGTGTACTTTAGATAGTATTCTGATTGTATTTTTATTTATCTACTACTGTATGTCGATGATATGTTGATTGCTTCTAAAGACAAGACCTTAATTGGCATGCTGAAATCTCAACTCAGTAAGAAGTTTGAGATGAAAGACTTGGGTGCAGCAAAGAAGATACTGGGCATGGAGATCCACAGGGATCGGAAAGCAGGTAAACTGTACTTGTCTTAAGAACGGTACCTTGAGAAAGTACTAAGTAAATACAACATGAACAACTGCAAGGCAGTTTCCACTCCACTTGCTGCACACTTCAGGCTATCTGCGGGATGCTGCCCGCAAACAGAGGAAGACATCAGAAGAATGTCCAATGTACCTTATTCTAGTGCTGTTGGTAGTTTGATGTATGTTATGGTTTGCATTAGACCAGACTTATCACATGCTTTAGGTGTGGTAAGTAGATATATGCACAATCCTGGGAAGGATCACTGGGAAGTTGTGAAATGGATCCTTTGATATGTGAAGGGTACTATAGGGAAGAGGTTGGTGTTTGATAGAAACAAAGCTGGTACATCCGATGTTGTAGGCTTTGTTGATGCTGATTATGCTGGTGACTTGGATAGGAGGAGGTCCATATCTGGGTATATCTTCATCATGTGTGCAAGTGCTATCTCCTAGAAAGCATCATTGCAGTCTATTGTAGCCTTGTCTACTACTGAAGCTGAGTAAATTGCTGTTACTGAAGGGGTGAAGGAAGCTACCTGACTAAGGGCCCTTGTGATCGAGCTCGGAGTCCCACATTACCTGACTAAGTAGCCTTGTTGTGTTTTCTGATAGTCAGAGTGCCATCCACCTGACTAAGAATGATGCCTACCACTCGAAGA
Source organism: Carnegiea gigantea (assembly GCA_029747015.1). Lineage (NCBI taxonomy): Eukaryota > Viridiplantae > Streptophyta > Magnoliopsida > Caryophyllales > Cactaceae > Carnegiea > Carnegiea gigantea. The sequence goes on along the minus strand of JAKOGI010000560.1, from coordinate 299,165 downwards.
CCAAGCATATTAGTGTGAAATACCACTACATTAGAGACACAGTTGCTGCAGGTGAAATAACAGTAAAGAAGGTTCACACGTCAGAAAATCCTGCAGACATGTTAATCAAGCCTCTACCATTGGCTAAGTTCGAGCATTGCTTGGACTTAGTGGGTATTCACAGCCACTAAGTGCCCATCGGGGTATTGCCCCTAGGGAGGGGGCGTCACCCTTCGGGGTGCGATGACGGAGTCAGAAAGCAGTGATTAGAAATTTTGGTCCAAGGTGGAGATTGTTGGGTTTCGTGGCCCAAAATCCAAGTACCGGCACGATGGGACCGTGCTACACAAGACACGGGCGTGTCAAGACGAAGAACGTCCAGTCGAAGAGGATAGAAAAACGGCACGGCCGTACCATGTAACACTGGGTGACCGTGCCACGTGGCGCGGTCGTGCCCCGTGTTTTTACGCCGCCTCTTTCGAAAGGCGGTTAGGGTTCTGTTCGAGGGGGGATTCCACCTGGCGGCTAGGGTTGCATGCTAAGGGGAAAAACTCTACTGTTTAGACCCTATATAAAGAGGGTCAAGCCTATGATCTAAATAACTCCAGTACTCATACATACATTGAGAGGTAGAAGTACTTTGTGAGAGATTACAATAGAGAGGTTGTAATTCTGCTCTTAGATCAAATCACTGTGGTGATTGTGATTGTGTTGTATTCTTCCCACTTATAGTGAATTGTTCTGGTGTTGTTGCCGTCCGTGGTTTTTCCCGCATTGGGTTTTCCACGTTAAATCTCTTGTCTTCTTATTTCTGTTTTCTGTTATTCACTTGAATTTTGAATCTCTAACTCATCCTATCGCTTCCGCTATTATTGTTGCTCTAATATTATTCCTAACACCCATATATTTATTTTTTGAAATGTAAGCCTTTTCACGTGTATGGGAAGAAAAAGTAAACAAATCCTTGCAGCAAGCGGAATTTGAATTCCTAGCCTTCATTTGAAACATGAAAACTTCACCACTTGTACAATTATGTTTGTATTGAAAATTCATTCTTATATCTCGTAGAATCATTCCCCACTCAATCACATATATGAATAAAATTGAGCCAACTAACCTCTAGGAGCATTCCCAACTGGCAGGATGCGTACCACCGTGAGCGGCCAATGCCACATGTCAATTGCACTATTACTTTCATGGATTTTCCCCCGCCGTTCCGAACAGTATGCCGTTTCAACTTTAGTTCCATTGTTTTGTCTTTTTGTTATTTTTCGTTACTCCTTTTCTCTTTCCTTTAAAATATTATTTAGAAGGTTAAGAAAAAGATTATATGTTATGAGATGAGTTAATGATAAATATTTTATTGGATAATTCAAATTAGAGTTTTTTGAGTTGGATAAGTGAAGCAATACAAATTTTAAAATATGAAATTTTTACTAATGTGACAGGATGGAACCTTGCTGAGAATGCTTGCCGTAGAATATGACAACTGATTTTCCATGGAACGTATATTCCTGTTGCAATATGACAAAATTGTCCTCTTTCCAATTCGAATACAGAAAAAGGTGCCTTTAAAACCCTGGAGTAAATGCTGATGTGGCAGGATGGAACTCAATTGAGAATGCTAGTCGACGATTTCAATTGAAAACGAAAACTGTTTTCTACTAAAAATATTTCCTTATTATGCTAAATATCATCCCTAAATGTACTCATTAGAAAATATCTAGGATCAAGAAGATTATGGAAATAATCACAAGAAAATATCATTCCTAAATCCAACCATTAATTTTTACTACTAGTATTTTAATAAAAATCACTAAATTTCTAACAAAAATATTTAGCGACACATCTCTGATTAGAAGTAGACCTGGAAATTTTTGTTTAATGGTGTCTGCCTTTTAGTCTTTTTAACCTTTTTGAAGTACTAATTATTTTTTCTGTGCATTCATTTTAATAATTTTTTGGAGATATAAATTAGAGGCTAAGAATAAAACTTCTCGTCACTCACCGTAAGTGTCAGTTCTCATTTGATATTTTCTCTCTCTATCTACAGATATGCGAGCACAAATACACATATATATATATTGAATAGTTGAATTTGTTACTGTATTGTATAGACTATTATTTTTTTAAAGTTAGTCGTATTTTGTCTATTAGTAGTATCCACTTCTTAATAGAGTTCTTAGAGCACCTACATTACTTGGATCATGGTCCAAATGAGAGACTCACGATCCAAAATATCACATGTATTAGTGATCCACACGGCTCGGGCCGTAGTCCGACTCCCTGCGGTGCTCAGCTCACAACTTTTGGCCCATTTTTTTGGACAAATATATTAATGAATAGTACAAAATAAAAGGCTAAAACTAATCAAATATGTTTATATGTGGATCCATGAGTAATATTTTATTTGATGGTCCAAGTTGGTGATCTATTTGATGCAGAAGGGAGAAAAAAAGTTAGATTGTAAGATGATTTGAAAGATGTAGACCCCTATTTGTGATTAAAAATATGGATCACCATTATACGTGCTCTTACTACCATATCTTCGACTGTTTACGGTATACCACTTACTTGTCCTATATTGTTTGTTATTTATGTGGTTTTTTTTAGGTACTTTTATTCATCACCTTATGTCTATTGAAATTTCAACATCAAATAGTTTCTTTTTTTTTTTTAAATGTGAGTTTCTCATAATCGACCTCTTTGTGAATAGAGATATCTACAGATGTAAGACTATTTACGACTGAATCTCTCCAAATCCGTAGAAGCAGAACCAACAATGGAAGTTGTTATGGGTGTATAGAAGTACATATACACACGCGTGCTCTTTCTCGCTCTCTCTCTCTCTCACACCCACATACACTCACCCGCCCAAGCGCACACATACACATACACATACACATATAGTGGCTGTATGGTGATTTTCTTATCTAGAAAAAGTACAATCCCTAAAATGGAGAAAACCCACTAAAGAATTCGGCGTGTATACAAATTTTGGCACGAAATTTGCACATCTTCAGCATAAAAACAGAGAACTCGTCGAAAATTTTCTTTCAAAAAAGGTTCTAAAATAAGATTAATCAACATGCTTCAGATGCACAAGGGTTATAATAAGATGTCATTTAGTTTAGCCTGTCCCAAAACATCATAGTGGCAATTCATGCCAGACTTCTGGCGGTTGGCAAGAACGCCAGAGGGATTTTACTTACAATTTACAAGAAACTGATCTATAGTTGTGATGGAAAACAATGCACCTCTGGCAAATGTTTTGGTACTTCCCTGCAGGGATGGAGTCTTTAGCCTCCTGTGAATCTTGACAATGTTTAGCTCTATCTGGCTCGAGCAACGCTGTTCTTGTGAAGATCTTTGATCTTGCTGGTTCAATTAGTTTTATTTTTGGGCACCGTTCGGATCATAGGCTCCTCCCCAAGCCACAGGAGGCACGGCACTTGATACGGGTGGACCACCAATAGGACCAAGAGGGGCAGAGGGCCCATTGGCATTGCCGTGTGGACCCATTACTTCCAATGGTGCACTCATGCCTCCTTGAATATGAGCTCTTCCATAAGGATCGTAATAGGGCCCATTGCCGTGGATGGGAGGGGGGTATTGATGGTCGGCATTAGGGTATGCACCACCATATGGACCTGGAATTATGCCAAAGAAACAATCAGCCGTCTGAAAAGTTCGACTAGAAAATGCAACAAGTTTCGATGAAGAAAACCCAGAAGAGGACTGTAGAGGCAAGAGGATTAGGGATTACCTTGGAGACGCTTCTCAGCATTCACTACCTCAGCCCGTAATCGTTCTACTTCCTTGTCCATGCCCACTAGATTCCTTTCCATTGCTTGCAAGTGTTCCACAAGATCAAGGTTTATGCGTTTTTCATGCTCAAAGGCCGAACTTCACATGGAAACATGCAGTAACAGTTTAGAATAAATTGTCAATTAGAACATTACTTGGACTCTTCATTTAGCTTCAGTAACCATATTCAATACTAGACTGTCAATGTTGACAAAGCAATTCAAAGATCTCAGGCAACATATGCTTAGGCACAATTGTATATTTGTATTTAGACATTTTTAGCCAATAATTAAACTATATTTTCATACATCAACTGCAACTAGGTGTTACTACTCATCTCAGCTCAATTAGATGAAATCAATAGAAAAAGGGAACTGAACCCATCTGATCAAGCGAACATACAACAGCTACCCAACGGCATGTAATGTACATGTAACAGCGCATCAGCAAGCATGCATTATTAATACCTTTTGAGACTGAACTATTCAGGCTTATCCACCAGCGTGTTTCTTCGCACTAAGCATGCATTATTAACACCATTCAAGACAAATGCTAATCCAATGTAACAGCACATCAGCAGTCTCACTCAGTCCTCATAATGGCTTCCATCATCATGTAAATGGCTGCTTACCCTCAAGATTTGAACTAGACCACAGAAAGCACCACAACAGGGTCCATTTTGTGAATTATTTACAATAGTTCTTGTACACGAAACCAGTCATGCCAAATGACAATGACCAAGACCAGAAACCAGGTTATGCGCTTATATGATCAAGATTATCTATATAACCAAAATCAACCAAACTTCTGACGACCTATCCTATGAGCTATGAGTTAAAGAGCGGGAATATGAATTCATACCATCAATCAATTAATTCTCTGTAACGCCCCACCATGACAAGGCACATGCGTCACTGTCGTGGATGTCTAACCAGGACATCTGTAAGGCTTTGTCTATATACATTTTTTAAAAAACTTAAATTTATTTAACCCCTTGAATGAAGTAGTGTACAACACCACCACCACCACCACCTCCTAGTGTAGGTCCCGCTTTCGCAGGGTCTGGTGAGATCCAGATGTACGCAACCTTACCTCAACCGGCATGACTGTCCATTGAGAAGCTGATTCATTACACAATTCATAGGACTTATGACCATTCCATTTTAGGCTGGTAATTCTAAATATTCACCTTATTTATACTCATATAATCATCCAAAAGATCATTATTCATTACACAATTCATAGGACTTATGACCATTCCATTTTGCAAGACAACTATCAATATGACTAGAACACAACATAAACAAGCAAAGTTAGTTTCCCAAGTTCAACTCTTTAATTGATTTCCAACACCTGAAAAATGGTAAAGTCATGAGCTACCCCAGCCCAACAAGTAAATTTCGTCAACTACATCTATTATCTTTCGCTTTGAACGTTAGTAGCTAAACATACTCACACACATACGAAAATCCTCAAAGTCACACACACGAGTCAAAGTACTTAAAGAGAACAAAACTCAAGTTGCTCATCTAAAGTCAAATCAAATTACAAATTGGGAACAAGGGCCTCTTTGTTTCAGCATTTGATCAACCTCAACCACAACCGCAACTACCCTCAACTACTTCCAACTGCTAACCGCTAATCCCAACTGCTCATAACTGCTCTCAACGGCTTCTCGCTTCCAACTGCTTTCACCCGCTCCTAACTGCTCACATTATTTTACAAATGCTAACCCAACTATTAATCACTAACCACAACCGCTCCCAACTACTAACCGCTGAAACGAACAAACCCTAAATGTTTATTGATTCAACCAAATGTAATCAAGTCTTAATTTAAAAGCAGAACTTATAACTTATTCGAAATTCAAATCTCATTTCCTTCCCATGAGTTTCCGAAATAGAATCGTAAATATCTTTTTAGCGAGATTGAGCTTACAACTTGATACAGACTACTAAGTCCCTAACAAGCACAACGCTCCACTATAACTAGCAAATACCACTGGGGGACGCAGCTACCTAGAAGCATAAATCCTCAACAAGACGAAGCTCTACTAGGCCTACAAATGAAGCAAGCACAAAGCTCTACTAACCCTACTGTATACAAGTAGCGCTTCTCTGGACATAGCTCTAAGGTCACATAAACAGAAGCGATCGGAGTGCAAATCTAAGACTCACCCCACAAAATACAGAAAACAAAAACTTATGTAGCATTTGGTTGAAAGTAATGCAATCATTACGTAATGGAATCAATCATGTAATGCAATTGTCCGTGTAATGGAATGCGATAATAATTACATTACAATGTTTGGTTACAAAGTTTTTATTACAATATAATGGGATGGACTCATTTACAAACAATACTTAATTTTACACATGGCGAGAAGTACTTGCAATTTAATTCGTATTTTATTTTGCTTACTTTAATTATTTGTAGCTTGGTTGATAATTATCATCAAATATCTTATCATCATGATTACGATATTTTATATGAGACTTCACTCTATTTCTTCTAAATTATAAATTTACAATAATGTAATATCGTTCAACTTAGCGAGTAGAGAGAGAAGATGATGGTGATGGTGCGATAGAGAAGGGGGGCGGATGATGCCTAGAACGTATAAAAATACACTTACAATAATATGATCATGGTTTGAGTTAAACTTTATCTAATATGGAGAGGAGAGAAAAGGGGATGAGGGGGGCTTCAAATATTTTAAAACATGGTGTTATAGTCTTAAGATATGGGACGCAGAGGAGAGATAATGGAGAGAAGAGAGAGAAAGTCCCCAAATATAATAGCTTATGGTTAGTTAGACTTTGATTCAAAGGTATGCAATCACAACAGTCTAAGAAAAGCCAAGTAATTGTATTTGCATAGATTAAGATAAAAGTGATTACAATGCGATCTTGATTGCATCCCCTTAATAGTAACCAAACATGGTAATAGAATCATCATTACCATTTTGATTGCATTATCACTTTGATTACACAGAACCAAACGAGCCATTATTCTTACATGGTTGGATTTCATGGTTTAAATTCATGGCAGTACATAATAGTCACAAAATTAATCATTTTTTCATCAAGTTAAGAAAATAGTTCATACTCACCGCAGTCGCTGGTGTTCCAGTCTCATACTGTCTAATTCAGAAAGCATATCGGGTATTCTTTTGATATCAAAACGGCACTTCTCAAGCTCCTGACCGGCCTGTTGGATCTTCATTGTCAGATCTTGTCTAGCTGCTACTAAGCTCTGTACCTCTTTGTGCGCCTGCTGGAGATCCTTCTTTATGGTATCCCCAGCTCTAATATCTGACTCCATTTTGGCAGTCTTATCCAGTAAGACCCGGATTTGAATATCACTTTCAGTCTGGGTGCTTCTGATATGTGCTCTCAGTCTCTGTATTTCCTCCCGGGCAGAAACAAGATCCTGCCTCATAGCTCCTTGTGATGCCGCCAATCTCCGATTCTCCATTACCAGACGTTCTATTTCTGCAACCTGGGCAATTACCTCTTTTTCTGCCAATTCCAGAGGGAGAGGTTCTAGAGGTCGCTGACCAGCAGAAGCACCTACTCCAGGTGGGGGACCGTGCCGCATCATCCCAGGGGCTGAAGGACGTCCTCTTGCTGACATCTTCCAATAGCCAACTCAACCTTGAACAAAATTAGGAGCTAACCAGCACTATGGAATCCCACAAGGAGCTCTTTAACTGTAGTGATAGCATGAAAAGCAAACTTCAGCTAGAGAATGTGAGAGATAAAGCCATCTGGGCTTTCAAATATTTTAAAAGCACCATCAAGAGAAAGTTCTCGAAATGCTAGATACATCAAGGATTCAAGGACGTGTCTATCTCTGATTTCTTCAGACTCAGAAAAGAACTGGAATTTACACAAGTTTACTAGAGTGCCTGGCTAGTGTAGTGTTGATAATATTTCAGTTCAAAAACATAAATGCAAGCGCACGGCGTAAAGTGTAGTAATTCCCAGCAAATACGGGTCGTCTCCATAGGGAGGGGGTGAAAATTAGACCACTAAAATTAAATAAAAAATAACCAATCCACTTTTTACAGCTATATTTACAATGATTCAGTAAATATTATTCTACATAGCAGAATGAGCAATCAGATAAGTGTTAAGATCAAATGATTTAAAAAAAAAAAAAAAACCTAAATTCAAATTCTAACAACATAAAATGAAAATAAGATCAAACAAAATTGCATCTCAAAATCAAATTGACAAACAGGGAATACGATTCACTCATGCCGCAGAAACTAAAAGAAATACACAATAACATCAAGAGGAGAGAGAAAGCTATCTGTCCCTATGAAATCTTCCAACCAAAAAAAAAAAAAAAAAACTTCCTATGAAATCAAAACTGAAAGACCCAGATCCTACAGCCACCATTAATGGCGGTTCAGAAGTCATAAACACAGAGGAAACAAGAAAAGGGGAAGAAGAACCAAGCTTTTAAGCTCACCCCAAATTCCATTAATGGAGGTAGCCCACTTATTTTGACATCAACCAAGATCCAAAAAAAAACAAAAAATCCCAAAATCAGAACATGCGATGGAAATTGTAGAATAACAATCAAATTAAGCCAAACAACCCAGAAAAGCAAGTACGTAGATTAAAGCGAAAAGAGGGGGAGAAAGAAGAGAACCAGAGAGAGTAGAGTAGAGCAGAGCAAAGCGCCAAACTGAGCCAGATTCGGGCAAGTTTACAACAAAAACTTGGAAATTCGTACCGAAATTAACAAGGCTAAAGACAAAAATTACACGAAATTAAAAACCTAGAAAACAGATCTGGAATTCAAAGAACAGATGAACCCTAATTTTTTCCTTTTTTTGGGAAAAGGGAGGATATCACGTGAGGTTTGGCTGGATTTTTTTTGGGGGGGGGGGGGGGTTTGTTTTTCAATTTTTTTTCCTGATTTGGATTATGGGCTTCTCAATTGGGGATGTGAATTTTGGGCTGTGTTGCAAGCTAATTTATTAACCAAACTTCTTCAATTTTGTGCCCCTTTTTATAATTTTCTTACAAAATAAACAAAAACCCAATAAAAATCATAATTGGATAATTATTACAAGCTAAAATCACAGATTTAAGGGATGAAAATATGAAATAGCATGAATTTCCCAAAAAATATATGTATGTCTAGTTATTTTCAATATAAAAAAGAGAACCTCAAATATTAACTTCAACATTATTGCCTCAAATTTAAAATAGAGATGAACTAGTTGCTACATGTCAAGTTCAAGACTTCATGTCCAAAAATGTCATTGAGTCTTACAATTTTTTAAATATGTCACTAAGTTATTATTTTTTTAAACCTAAATATCACTAGGTTTAGTAATTTGGGAAGAGTATGCCAACAAGTTATTTGATTTGTTTCAATTTTTCACAAAAGTACTAATTTCTTTTTTTCCCCCCAATTTCCTGCTAAACATAGCATGTTGCATAGTAACTTGGTGATAAGCTGGAAAAAAAAAAATAAAAATAAAACATAGTGATGTGAAGGAAGAAAAATGACGTAATGATGATTTGGAACAAAAATAAAAATTTGATGGCATTTTTGCGCATGAACTAGCCCTTAAGGTCTTAACAAAGATATCTAGTCATATTTGGCAAACAACTGTTAGCTATTTATATTATCTATTAGCCGTTAAGTGTTTGAGTTAGGTGTTTATATTAGTTATTTGAATTAGCTATTTGTTGAAAAATTATTTGGTAAAATTAGCTGTTTCTGATAAAGTTGTGAGATAAATAACTAATTTTTCAAAAAGTTCTTTCCAAAAGCTCATGGAATTAGCTTTTTCAAAATCAGTTTTTTAGACTCCAAAAAATTCTTATAAAAAATCTTTTCTTCTAACACGTAAATTGGCTTTTTTACTTGATTAAACAGCTGAACTTAATCAAAAAGCTCTTTTTGATTAAAAAAAAAAACTATTCAAAAATTATTTGCCAAATACCTCCAAATCCTTTGGCCATGAACTAAACCTGAACAAAGATTGATGGGCATTTTTGGGCATGAAGTACCCCTTTAACAAAGATGAAGCTTTTTGGGGCAGTGGGCAAGGTGTAAGGCCCATGAATAAATTTCACAAGCCCAGAAAAGCTCCGGCCCCAACGAAGCTGAAACATCCTAGATCTTCTTCCAATAGGTGGTCTCGGTCTTCCTTCTTGTGGTTGAGCAGAGCTTCCATTTCAGTTTTCTTCTCCACCTGGTTGCAGTATTGCAGAAGAGAGAGAAAGAGAAGATGAGCAGTGCAGCAGTACCCTTCTGGAGGGCAGCGGGGATGACGTACATAACCTACTCCAACATCTGCGCCAATCTGGTTCGGAATTGCCTCAAGGAGCCTCACAGATCCGAAGCTCTTTCTCGCGAGAAGGTCCACTACGCCATCTCCAAATGGGAAGATGGCAAACCCCAGAAACCCAGTTAGTCTCTTTCTCTCTCTTTCTATGATTGATTCATGATTGTCTGATTAGGCATCTGCTTTTTGCGCGATTGATTGAGATTGAGATTGAGATCGAGATCTAGGGTTTCTGGGTTTCGTAGTTCTTCTTCAAATGTGGCGTTTGATTGACTTGTTTGGTTCATCGTTTAGGGGGTTTGCTTTCTCTGATGAAATGAAATGCTGGACTTTTTATTCGTAATTTTGGATAAGATCTTGCCACTTGTAATGATTTCTGAGATGTATTGCATCTTACCCCTAATTTAATTTTTCCCCAAATCGAGGGATGAGATTTCAATTGTCAGCTGTTTAGTACGTAATCGAGCACTGGATCTTGATAAATATCTGGAATCATGGTTGCTAAGGTGCATCGTGATTCTTGGATTGTAAGTTGTTAGTGAACTAGGGTTTCTATCTTCTGCTCTTCCTTACCTTGGGAAATTTGTGATATATTATGTTCGTTACATAGTCTGTGGTGTAAACCTTCGATGGTCAGTTGGAACTTGGAAGGAAGTCGATGAACGTATTACCATTTTGTGAAAAGCTGATTGTTTGAATCTTTACTACATTACAGTCTGACATTGTTGAATAGCCCATATAATGGGCATCTTTAAGGAGCTAATACTCAACTTTTGCTTTGTCTTCCTATAATAGAGTTAATTGGATCTAACATATTGAAATGCTTTGGGGTGGGAATTGGGAAAGGGATTGAAGGAGAGGGCTGTAAAGATCATCTTGGTAGGGCATCAAGTTTTGGAGATTTGTTGTTTGGTGGAGCTTTATGTCAATGTAAGAAGTGCTGATGAATGAGAGGGGGGTAGAAATAACGATATTGGGGTACCACTTGTTAAAGTTTAAGCACTAGAAAGGCTAGAAAGCCGAGAAGGGGTGAGGTGGAGTGGAGCTGTGGTGGTGGCAGCTTCAGTTTTAGTTGTCCTGTTGGGGGATCATATACATTGGATATGGTGGTGCGAAAAGGGGCTTGAAGGAAATATGTATAGGAGATGCAGGGTGGTGTAAGGGAAACATTCAATTTTTCTTGGTTTTATACGTTTGTCTTATTTCTTTTTTGGGGTTTGGGGGGGGGGGTGGAGCTGTGGTAGTGTACAGCTGCAATTTTTGATGGCTTAATGGAACAGTACTGCTTTAGGTATTCAGTCGAATTTCTCTTTGCATGTCGAGGCTCCAATGAACAACTCTATATTTAGTGAGTTCTTTGGCTTAGCTGCAACACTTACCAAATATTGATTGCTTATGCTTAGGAACAGAGGTCCTCCACTGTGTATTCATCATGCAAAAACATGTTTTCTTCTCTTGATATTTTCTGTCTGTTTGCACTTAACAATCATACACCTGAGCATGAAGGATGCTATGCAGTGAGCTTGTAAAGGAAGGGCAACTTGTCTTTCCAAGGAAGACTACTAATAACTTCTTTGGAGTGCCTTGTGCACCCTTATCTTCGGGCTTCCATGCTTGCAAGCGTGTATGATGTATGTGATTGGTTATGGTGCATTTTGCTGAACTATTCAAGATTTGGCGTCCCTAGTTATGGCTATTGCAAGTATGCCATTGATTGGGTAATTGTTGTTAATAGTATGTCTGGTCGCCAACTTCTTTCTTTTTTACAATGAGGCTAACCCTTTTCTTCCGGTTTGGCAGCTGTCCGATCTGACACTGCTGAAGACTGAGGTGCCCTCTATAAGATGCTGTGAGAATTCCTACATTTCTGTTGTGAAGATGTTTTTCAAGTATTTTGTTAGTGTGGTACATTCTGAAGTTGTAAGGCATGAAGACATGCATGACTTCATTTTCGGAATCTGATGTGGATGTCTGTACGTTGGTAATAATAGGAACTTCAATCATCTTTGACATTGATGGTTATGAATTTTGCCGAGTGTTTGTTGGTATCTACCTCCGCTTGAATCAACTATCATCTACTATACAATTTGTACTCGAGGAGCCTGAACTGCATTGACTAATTGGCCGGCTTTCCTGGACCGGCACAAAACCATCAACCCCGTCATTCACTAAACTGTATTTGTTGTGTTGAGCATTGAATGCCATCGTAATTAAGATGTTTGATGCACATACAAATGATACATAACAAGGTGGCAATAATTTATCCACGCTTGTCAACGTAGCCTGTTAGCTTAATAGAATTCTTAATAATTTAAGATGCAAATTGAAAGATGATTCATGTCAATTTTGAAGTATATTTAAACTAAATGGTCAAATAAGTAAAGATGCTAAATACGTTAGACTAATTAGTGCAAAAAGTGAGTACTGTGTCAGACTAGTTATGGCAAATCAATGCATTGTAGAAAACGTACTAATCTCAGCATGCCGTACATGTCGGCAACACTAAGGTTTTGTTTAGGCCTTGGAAAATTTGGTGGTGAGAAAAAATTTGAAAAAGTTACTCGTTTCTTGTGTTTAGTTTAGAGAAATGACAAAAAAAAAAAAAGAGAGAAAGAAAGTCAGATGGAAAAATTGTTAGAAACAAGTGATAACATTTTCCTCATAAAATTGTGAGGAAAGTTTGAGGAAAACTTCAAACCTTCTCTAACCTTACATTGTTTAGATGACATCAACATGATTCAACTAGTTCATTAATATTCAAATTTCTTATCCAAATTTTTGTATTTTTTCCTCAATTCAGACAAGACAGAAAAACTCATTTTTTTCTTCACATTTTTTTCTTTCAACTTTTCTTTTCACCCAATTTTCTAAGGATCAAATGAGGCCTAAGGAAAAAATCAAGAGAAAATATTCGTAGTATAGGTATCAAATACTAGGTTGTGTTTTAAATGAGTCTACAATTTTTACCTTTTGATATTAACCATAGAATACAAGTTGCATGGTGAAAATGGAAAAATGTGTCAGGGATGTTGTGCAATAAGAGGATCTCTAAGATTAAATAGGAAAGTTTATCGTATAGCTGTTAGATCATCATCATTGTATGGTGCGGAGTGTTGGTCTATCAAGAAGTTTCATTTTCAAAGGATGAGGGTCCCGGAGATGCGGATGATTCATTGGATGCGTAGTCACACGAGATTGGATAGAATTATAAATGTTGTGATTAGAGATAAACTAGAAGTGTCATTCACACAGGATAAAATGAGAGAGACGGGACTTAGATGATTTGGTCATATAAGGAGAATAAGCATGGATGCACCTAGCAATGCCCAATTGATGGGCTTGTACATGTAATCAATAAATTAACAAAATCTGTGGGTCTATAGCCACACTTGGTGGATGACTGTTTTAATGGCTTTTTGAGCAATAATGAATGTTTAAAGTATATAATATACCAACAACCAAAACAATAACAATAATTTTTAGTGTCGGTTTTGCTTTCATGAGATTTAGGAAGATTCAGATGTAGACAGTCTTACCTCTATAAACATGACTGCCTTAGAAAGACTGATTTTACTAGACCTATATAAAAAGTCATAAGAAAATATTTTAGAAGTTAAAAATTGTTCGATAAAAAAAAGATAATAGACACAAGACATATATATATATTTTTTCCGGTTAAAGTAAAGAGGTATATTACTTCCAAAAGGAGTGCAGTCAAGTACATGCAGGAATTTGTTCTCTGTCCTGCAGTTTACAAGTACTCAGGGGAGCAACCCTTCTCAAAAAACAACGTCATTAATATATGTATAACATGTGCATAATATATTTCTGGTCACGCTTGTTCTTGCATCCTCTGTCTCGTAGATGAAATGCCACCTTGATCTCATGTATCAGCTAGCATCGCTCTTGCAGTATGTTTAGTCGCTTTTTGCAGTTCCTCTTGGTGTTAAACAATCTGATAATGCTCTTACACATCTGCCTAGGCTTGTATATTCAGCCATCTACACAGATTGCTCCAAATTTCAGCAGCAAACCAGCACTCAAGGCATAGACGCTCTTAAGTCTCATTAGCCTGCTTACACAGAACACATCGTTTATCTGCTATGGTATCAATTTCCACTCTCATCAATCTGCTTTTGGTCGGTAGTCTCTTGTAAGCAGCAGTAGGCATGAACCCACTTCATCCATAACTTTTCTTTAAAGGAGCTAAGTGCTCATAGAAGCTTCCCCAAGGCTGCTACATTCCATACGACCATATGAAACAGACCTAAGCCACCATGTTTTTTTGGTCTGCAGATTTTCTCCCAGGCAATAGGAGCTTTTTTGCTTGCACTGCAGCTCCCAATCCATAAAACTGTTCCACACCTTTGCTCAATGATGTGCACAACTTTTTTAGGGATCACAAACAATTGCCCCCAAACAGTTTGCATGAAAGTTATAGTAGCTTGTAGCAGTTATTTTATCAGCCAAGGGTGACAGATGTCTTTTTGCTTGTAATAGGCACACCAGGTGACCAGGGTACCTCACAAGCAATACACCCCTTTTGACTTTGGTCATTTCCAATATTTCTTGCTGGATGTGTGGACTACCTCCTCCAGAGAATACCTTAGTTTTATCCAAATTGGCTGCCATGCCAGAGACATGTGCAAATTTATTGAAGCAGGCAAACAAAAGTTGCACTGATAGGACATCACCTCTGGCAAACAAGAGTGGGTCATCAGCAAACATAAGACGTGTAAGCTTGAATCTTTCACATCTTGGATGGAAGATGAAGTCAAACACAGATCCCAAACCATGACGCTTTCTCGAGAGGAATTCCATTACTATAGTAAACAAATATGAGAGTAGGGAATCCCCCTGTCCCAGGCCTTTTTTTTAATAAAAATAAGCAAAAGGGACCAAGCATTTTGCATTTCCCATTAAAAAGCAGACTGTAAGATACAACACTAATACAACTATAAATCCAGTTTGTAAATACCATTGGGAAAACTAAAGCAATCATAACTTGCTTGAGGAAGGGTCATTCAACTGAATCATAGGCTTTCCTAAGGTCCACTTTGAATAAGCATCTTGGGGATATATTTGTTCTGTCATAATGCTTCACCAGTTCATAAGCTAGCATGATATTGTCCCCAATATGTCTCCCAGGGATACAAGCAGATCGTGCTTCACATATAACAGATGGGAGCACAAGTTTCAGTCTATTTTGCAAGCATTTTTGAGATAATTTTGTAAAGAACTATACAATAAGCAATAGGTCTGTACTCACCAACCTTGCACCTTAAGCACAAGACTCACTGTTGTTCAGTTGATGCTTTTTAGGAGTTTACTGGTGCTCATAAATTCCTTGACCATACCACCAACGTCATTTGCTACAATGTCCCAAGCTTTCTGTAACACCTTGGCATCTCTCGGGCCACGGATAGTTACTAAGAACAACTTCAAGGATCATCAACTGACCTCACAAATCACTACAAGCCTTTCCAGTGTACTTCGTTATCGCTCACGCGCTACTTAGAAAACTTCCCAGGAGGTCACTCATCATAAGATTTCTCCTCAGTAAGAATGCTTAACTGTGAAGTTCTTAAGAGTCAGTTTCGCAAAAAGGAAGGTGCACCTTTCGTGATATAAGTAGTCATTTTGATCCCTTTAAGACACACTCAGGGCATTACAATCACCTCCAATTGAAGAACAGTGAGTTTTTTGAAAAAGAAGGTGTACCTTTGGTGATATAAGTAGTCATTTTGATCCTTTAAGCCACACTCAGGGTATTACAATCACTCCTAGTTGAAGAACACAACGTCCTTATTGCACTTTACTAACCGACCGACTTACGCGTCCTCTTGACCAGCGGTCTATCCCAGTATCTTCACCCACCTAGGTGACTGCCCAAATTCTCCTGTCCACTGGTGCAGCTCACGGTCGTAGGTGCCTGATACCATCTATAACATTGTGGCACCTCTCGGGCCGTGGACAATTACTAAGAACGTACTCAATGATCATTGACTGGCTCCACAAATCACCACAAGCCTTCCCGGCATACTTGGTCTTCGCTGACACACTGCATAGGAAACTTCCCAAGAGGTTACCCATCATAAGATTTTTCTACAACAAGAGCGCTTAACTGTGGAGTCCTTAAAAGTGGATTTTCCAAAAAGGTCTATGTATATCCATAAATAACAGGAGCCTTGTCTTCCCCAATTCCCTAGATTACTGTTTTAACGTCAACAACTGTAATCGGCTTACATAGTCTGATTTCTGTGCAATGGTAGTACGCTTACCCTAAGAGAAGTAGAGAACCACACATTCAATTGTACATTAACTTATCTTTTGTCCTTTCATATCCGTAAGATTATACAAATGGACTATTTTTTATGGCACAATAATAAGCGTCTTACTGTGAGACACTTCATAAGTGTTTTATTTTAACTAAAAAATTATACTAGTATATTTTTAAATTAAAACAATAGTATGATCGAATTATGGAAACATATTATAACTTACAAACTGTATAAAATCATCTTTTTATTCATAATCTGGCACATTTTTAAAATACACGTATCATATGTACATGTAAATAGGGTTAAAGCGATTAGGGTATTATTTAATTATTTGTCGTCGTAGCCGACGAATATTTAAGATTAGCAATTCATAATTAAGTATAATCATTGAAGAATTTATAGTTTTAAATTGTAAAAGATATTAATTTATAATAAAATAAAATATTTAAAAATGTCTTATACTAAGATATGTATCATTGCCTTTTTTATATCAAAGGAAACGGGCTAATTCGACGAGCCGGTTGCCATTTTTGACTGATCATGACGCGTCCTCCAGTCACGCATTCGTGCTAAGATGTTATGTGGCCGACGGCCCGACATGAACCTTTAATTCCACCATTTTACCTGTTGAAAATAAATAAATAAATAAATTGTACTACCAGTTTAACGTTGAAAAAGAAAAAATCGATAATCACATGGTTCACATGCATGCCACATAATAGTAATAATTAAAAAAATGGTGATCCTTATCTTAACTTAATTTCGATTAATGTATTTTTATGGTTTAAAATCATCAATTTTTTTTAATAGTTACTTGTGAAGGTAAAGTTTTTATAGCTGTCAGATACATCACTGGTACGAAACAACATCATATACATGCAAATGCGTATTATACGTGTAATTTTATAAATTTGAAAATTATACATAAAGTGATATGTTTAACTAATTTTTAAGTTGTAGTATCTTTTCACCATTTTTCTAAAGTCAAGTGATATGCAACCGAAAACTAAAATAATTATAGTAATACATTTATTATTGTGCTATATATCCATGCGACATTATTGCGTGGCTTTAATATATGAACTCAAATTCTATAAATAGGGGCTGCCCATGCCCCTTGGGTTCACCAACACAACTAACTAAAACCCTGAAAACCTTCTCCCAGCTGCAACGAAGCCATATAAGTTGAAAAATGGCTGACAACCTTCTCCCAGCTACAACCACCCTCTTCCTCCTCCTACTCACCCTAACCACTGGATGTCGGCTCAGAATACTATATCGTACGACTCGGATGTGAACTTGGAGTGCTAGGGAGGGCAGGAAGGTTCTTACCCTGCCCACTCTTTGTCTTCGAATACCAAAGCAAACTCCATAACGGTGATCCCGTCAAATTTGTCCCCGTCAATGAAACCCAAAAGGAAATCCACCTCTCATCGGAAGTCACAATCGACTTCGGCATGAGCGCCCGCTGTGGGACCGGCGGGTTCTGGAGGGTGACCTTTGACCGCCCGATTGGGCGCGAAGTGATCCAACCCTTCAGTTTCAGTTCTGATACATTCAGTATAGAGAAGATTGAAGCCCCCCTTAATGCTTATAAGATTGTGTATTCTTATCATTTACCTCATACTATGCGACCAGGGTACTTGACTCTTTTTCTTGACGGCCTTTCTGGGAAGAACATGGTGACTCTCACTGATGATCCTACTCAAGCTCTTAACGTTGTCTTCTTCAAGCACAAGAAGGATATCGATGTTGCAGCTAGCATATAAAGCTGCTAGTTAATCCATCTAAGAACATAAATTAGCTTATGGGCTAGCTAGTTGCTTGTTAACTCTAGCTAGCCTTAAATAAGATTCTTCCTCCCTTGCACGGAATGGAAGGATGGAGTGGGTCTCCTTGTCCTAGTTTTGTCAAAATAATAATCATCATATATATGTATACATTGACTAGTCTTCTTCTGGACGTCGCCAAACTCCGACCAATTCCATTGTTGAAGCGAGGACAAGCATCTGTTAACTTTAGTTATGCAATTTTCCACAGGATTGCTAGACACACAGTTAGCCCAAGAATCCTCAACCACCTTGTCACACCAGTCATCATTTACCCACATCATCTCGAACCTCCTGCGCTTCACTTTGTTTTGCCTCCGCTCGACAGGCCTAGTGTCAAGGGTGATGGCATGTGATCGGATACCTTTTCGCCCAAATGGGTCACTCAATACGACAGGAACCGAGTAACCCACTCCAGATCGCCACAGAACCGATCAAGACATTCCTCTACTGACGCTCGGCCATTCGTACGATTCCACCAGGTAAATTCAGTCCCGGCATAACCCAAATCCATAGGTCCGCACTCCGCCAATGCTTGTTGGAACTCTTCTAGCACATGATCGGGCCTCGGCCGTCCTCCAGATTTTTCATGGTGATATAGGATTTCGTTCAGGTCACCTCCTAAAAGCTACGGAAGCATTGAAGGAAGCTTTAGGTCACGTAATAGCTCACAGGTCTCTAGCTTATTTTGTGTTTAGGGCCATCCATACACACGTCTGAATCGCCAGTCATCTCTTCCAACAATTTCAACGTCAATATAATTTGATGACTGTGAAAGTAGCGCCACCTGAATGTCTTTTAGCCAAAGACGAGCTAGCCCCCCCGACCTTCCTCGAGCATCAACATAAAGCCCATAAAGCTCTCTCCCCCTCCCAGCCAGAACCCTCTCTGTCAAGGATTTCATAGCAGCACTATCAAGTTTGGTTTCCGAGAGGAACACCAAACTCGGCTTCTCCCTCCGCATCAAGCTACGGAGGTCTCTTCTTGCCTGGTGTTCGCCAAGCGCCTGGCAGTTTAAAGATATAGAAACCGTTTTTGCCCTCTATACGTCGTCAAACGCCTAAGCGAAGTTGATAGAGGTGATCCCGTCAAATTCGTACCCGTCGATGAAACCCAGAAGGAAATCCACCTCTCATCAGACGTCCAAATCGACTCCGGCCTGAGCGCCTACTGTAGGAGCGACGGGTTCTGGAGGGTGAGCTTTGACGCCTACACTTACCGCGATGTGATCATAGCCTCCGGCATTTTCAGTGTTCCGCGTTCCTCGTTCAGGATAGAGAAGACTGAAGGTTCCCTTAGCGCTGATAAGATCGCATATTCTCCTCCTACAACAACTTCTTCTCAACAACAAAGGTACTTGACTGTCTTTCGTGACCTCCTTTCTGGGCCCAAGTTGGTGGGTCTCACTGATGATTCTGCTCGGGTTGTTCTGTTTGTCTTCTTCAAGATCAAGAAGGATGTTGTAGCTAGCATATAAACCAACTAATTAATCCATCTAAGCATATAAAAGACCTTATAGGTAGTTAGCTACTAGTTAATTCTAGCTAGCCTTAAATAAGATTCTTCCTTCCTTGCATGGAGTGGAAGGATGGAGTGGGTCTCCTTGTACTTACTTTTCTCCAAATAAGAATATAATAATTATTGAAAAAATGTAAATGTTGTATTGTTCTTTCGATATATCACACAAGAAACAATCTCTTCCATGTTAGTCGGATAATATATGTCTCATCATAAGTTCCTTCTTAGTATCTTACTTTAGTCTAATTTAATAAATTACATGGTTGAGACAGTAAGACACTTAAAAATTTTCTTGTATCAAGATGTATATTATTTTCGTTAAATTGCAGAATATAAATATCTTGCCTTGAGACGTCTTTTAAGAGTCTTGCATTGACTTAAAAATCATTTAAATTGAAAATTAATTGTACAATTAATAGTGAAAAGGTGTTAGCACTTAGAAATTATGGATATTATATTTTTATCTATCTTTTTTTCACAGTAATGAAATTAGACAAATATTATTTTTTAACTGACATAATATATTTGATTATAATATCATTATATACTTGTCAGCATATCTCACAAATGCTAGAACTCTGCAATCGAAACTAATTGTAACTATACAAAATTTCGTGATTTTAAATTATATAATATATTAATGTAGATTATGGTCTTGTGACAATATTTTCCCATGCCTAAATTAATTAGATTTTTTTAAAGCTCAAGTACATCTCCCTACCCTCCCCCCCCAAAAAAAAAAACAATAAACCACAACACTAATGGGTAGAAGTTTAATTTGAAGCTCACCAAACCTCAAATTTTACCTAAAAAGAATTATATTATTTATATGAGATTCATCTCATCATATTCATTTTTCAAAGTTATTTAATCATTTCTATATCTCTAGAAGATCTTTTTTTTTTTTTAAAAAAGAGGCCTATCTTATTGAAATGCTTGTAGGAAATGACTTACCTAAAATTTGCATCTTCCTACTCTATTTATAAACGTTTTCGATTAAAAAGATCTTAAAATATTAAAAACATTAGTATAATTCCAAAATTCAATCAAATTTATCAAAAATAATGGTTGAGGTAAACTGTACCACATATTAATTATCAAGTTGTCATTTTATGGGATCGATGCAAGATAACAACACTGAACTTGTAATAATTCATGGCCGGATGTCTATGATGGCCCCATATATTGAATAATGGAGACCAGCACCTGAGACACGTTTTGACGTTTTCCATATGTTCGTGGACCACATCAACTTTGTTTCATTTGCTGAGGAGGATATCAACTTTGTAGACAACATCTACTATGCTTCATTAGCTTAGGAGGACATCGAATTTATTTCATTTTTCATGTATACGTTATCTGATATTATCTGATGTTTTGTATACATGAAAATTATATAAATGGGGTATTCGATTATTTGTTGATCAGGCTATTCGCCGTCGGGGGAACGAGTTTTACTTGGGGGACTCACGGTCCACCCTTTTCGTTCACCGGTGCTCCCCGCATTCCGCCCTTTACAATTTTTTATTATTTATTTTGGCTTTTGTTTTACTTTGGCTTTTTTATTCCTAAAAAATGAGTTATATATTGTGAAGTGGGTCTATGATAAATATTTATTGGGTAATTCAAATTGAGGTTGTATTTGTTGGAAAGTGATGAAATGCGAGTTCTAAAAAACTAGAACTTTTGTTGTTGTTACGTACTTGAGTTCCAAAAAATGGAATTATGGGCGGGGATGCCTTCGTTTTTGAATTTTGAATGATAATACGTCCTCCCCTGGCGCGTTCTTACGAAATTCTTTAACGTCCCAATTTCCAACCATTCATCTAACGTAAAAAAAGAAAAAAAAAAGAAAAAGAAAAAGAAAAGAGACAATTACACAGTTCACGTAGATGCCCACATAGGGGGTGTTTGGTTACAATAGCTTTTTGGGAAAAAATAGCTGTTTGGGAGGATTTTGGTTTTTTTGACCAAGTCAAACAGTTAAAGGGTGTTTGGTAAAGAGCTGTTTGCAATAGCTGTTTGGCTCCAAAAAGCTCTTTTTGAAAAATTTATTCTCATTAGTCTTTTGAGAAGAACTTTTTGTGGAAATGACATAATTGTCCATAAGTTTGGAAAAATTACACACATCTCATTAAAAACTAATTCATAAATAAGGGCATAAATGAAATTTTACCAACATATTTTTTAAAAACAACTAATTTTTACCAAACACTTTTTCTAAAAACAGTTAATTCAAACAGCTAATATAAACAGCTAATTCAAACAGCTAACAGCTAATACAAATAGTTAACAGCTAACAGCTAACAGCTGTTTACCAAACAGGGCCATAATAATTGAAAAGAAAGTGATGCAATATACTTTGGGGTAAGATATTTTTAAATATTTTGCCATAGCTTTTAAAGATTTTTGAATGTTAATAATTTCAACTATTGGAATTTAGACATAAAAATAGGGTAGCTACTTGTTGACACTTGATACTAGCTAGGCGTGGATAAGATTCGTCCTCCCTTGCGTGGAATAGAAGGATGGAGTGACCTCTTTGTACTGCTTTTCTCAAAATAAAAATATAGTACTTATCCTTATATATATATATATATATATATATATATATCTTATATATATATATATATATATATATATATATATATAATATATATATATATATATATATATATATATATAACAAATGCTAAAATGGATAGAGTGTCCACAATTGAGGAATTATCAAATACCGAATGAAGAGTGATTTGTGAACCTTCAGTGGATAGTAACCGTGGATTTAAACTCGACGGTGAATCCTGACATTTTAATTATTCACATTATTTTAAATTTTAAAACAGTTAGAAATTAATTTAATTTTAAATTTTAAAATTCATAAAAATTCACAGGTCTCACAGGTCCTAGGATCGAAACCTGGCTCTGACAGAAGAGTTGCTTCCCTACTCTCCTTTGTTTTTTCGCTCTTCAAATAGCAACCGTGGATTTAAAATCGATGGTAACTCTTGACCTTTCAATTATTCAAAACAGTTAGAAATTAATTTGATTTTAAATTTTAAAATTTATAAAAATACACAGGTCTCAGAGGTCACAGGATCAAAACCTGGCTCTGACAGAAGAGTTGCTTCCCTAGCCTCCTTTGTTTTTTTGCTCTTCAATTTTTTTTATTTTTTTTTCCCGGACAAGTCCCAGGATCGAAACCAGGCTCTAATAGAAGAGTTGCTTCCTTGCCCTGCTTTGGTTTTTCACTCTTCAATTTTTTTCAAAGATTTTTCTCTATTTCTGTTTGTCTACAACTTGAGGAAGAGCGTGAAATAAGATATGTTTACTATGAAACTTGCAAATAAGGATTGAACTAATTCTCTCCACATACTTACTCTTTCATTGATTAATACTGTGGTCAATACCCTTGCGATGTAAGGTTTTTAATAAAAAGTAAAAGTTAATCTTATCAACGTTATCGGATATAGTAAAAGAATTATATATACATCTTTATAAGATAAGTGTAAAAATGAATGGTAGTCTAAGAATACTTCCCTCTCTCAATCCAAGTTTCTCATTAATTCCGTCAAAATACTCAAAATAGTTAAAAGTTAATTTGATTTTAAATTTTAAAATTCATAAACATTCACTAATTGATATCCCTCTATTTCCCTACTTTCTCACGTCACTCTCTCTATCGTCAATAATCACCTAAAATTACATTCTCGCGAAGAGAGGATCGGGAAGATGTGGATATGGAGGACTGTTTTCAGTGGGGAAAAAAAAAAAATCATATTTCATTATCATTTTTTTGGAGCGGATCAGAATTAATTAGCAATCTTATTATGTCATAACTTGAATCATTAATTCGTATTTACATACGGTATGTAAAGTATATCATATGATCATAAATCTTTTTTTTTTGGGAGAAAACTACATTTCACCGATGATGTGTGTGTGTTTGTATATATATATATATTCACACACACACACACATATGGATACATTTATACACACACACACACACACACACACACACACACACACACACACACACACTCACACACACATATATATATATATATATATATGTACATCTACACACACACACACACACACACACACACACACACATATATATATATATATATATATATATATATATATATATATATATATATATACACATATATATACACACGCACAACACACACACACATACACACACACACACACACACACACACACACACACACACACACACACATATATGTATGTATGTATGTATGTATTGTTGGACGGGCCTAATGAGATTAGGCTCGACGGCCACTTAAGTCGCCCAAGGCGACAACCCTTGCTACCCGCGCTACCCCCTAACCTATATAAAGGGGTTTAAGGGGGTTGGCCTTGGCAGATGCCATGACGCGAATATTAGATCTCCCATATTCTCCTACTTCTCTCTAATGGCCGAACTACCATCTATCGAGTTCTCGGGTTTAGGACGTGAAACCCTAAAGCGACTCTAGTAGCCGCTTGGTATTATTATTGGCGTGACTGCTATTCTTTATACGCGTGGACTATTACCGACAGTATATTTTCGCATCCAGATTAGTCCTATTTCTTTCTACAGAGCCTAAACTATTCAGATTAGTCCCGATTGATAGGTTGATAAATTTGCTAAACCTGAAGTTATCGAAAGCATGCTAGTTTATATGTTTAATTGCTTAATTTTTGTAATTATGCAACCCTAATATTCTACCAGCATACTCATATCATTGCTTCATCCAGAATCAACAAAAGATAGAATTTTTTATTCATAGTTGTGGATGTATATGCTTTGTGAAATCAGTGTGCCGCAATAGTTATCAATCATAGATAGATCTGATTTTTGATTGATAACCCGTGGTTCTAATTGATCAGATAGGGTAAAATGATTTTCCTTTGAAAATGATTTTCCCCTCGTTTTATCAAACAGCATAAAATAGAAAAATATCCCCTATCAAACACACCCTAAATTGCAAAATATAAATTTCTTGTCCTGAGACATCTTTTAGGAGCGTTACCTTGACTTAAAAATCATGTTAAATTAAAAATGAATTGTATAATTAATAGTGAAAAGGTGTTAGCACAAATAATATTGTTAATTGACATGATATATCTAATTAGAA
Source organism: Carnegiea gigantea (assembly GCA_029747015.1). Classification (NCBI taxonomy): domain Eukaryota; kingdom Viridiplantae; phylum Streptophyta; class Magnoliopsida; order Caryophyllales; family Cactaceae; genus Carnegiea; species Carnegiea gigantea. The sequence continues at coordinate 274,285 of JAKOGI010000560.1, read as the reverse complement.
TATCGACTACTAAAAATTCTGGTTTTTCCGACAGAAAATGCCTACAAAAAAAGAGACCGCCGGAGAGGCCGGCGGACATGGCGACGGAAAGACGTGAAAAGTAGAACGAGGCGACGACGATTCCGACGGACGCTTATTCCATCGGAATTTTCGACGGATTCCGACCGTTCCGTCGGAATTCCAACGGGAATCCGACAGAATAGGCATCAGAACCATGGTCAATGTTGACCAGATCTGTGCAGAAATTGGGAAAATTTTTTTAAAAAGGTTCCTTGTCCGACGGAATATTTCGGCGGATATTCCGTTGGATGGTAATGTTTGACGGAATATCCAGCGGAATATTCCGTCAGACAAAGATTTTAAACCCCCCAAAACCCGACTTCAGGTTTTCATTTCACACACTGAAAGAGAGAGAGAGGGCGACGTAGAGAGAACCGTCGTGAGCTGCTGCCGGTCGCCGGTATCGCTGCCGCCCTGCCCGCCGCCGTCCACTGTGTGTCACCAGCCACCCCAATTCAACCACCAACTTTCTCTTCTAAATTCAAGTAAGTGGTGTTTATTTAGTTTGTTGTAAATTTTTTGATGAAGTTGACAAATTTGAGCTAGAATTTAATAATTATGTGGTAATTTTTGTTTGTTGTTGAAATTTTATTGAGTTATTTGTAGATTTTGGGTTTTGAATTTGGTTGTATTGATGTGAATATGAAAGTTTACTATGTAAATGTTGTTTGTTTAGTTTTTGGTAGATATTTTGATAAACTTGAGAAATTGAGTTACAATTTAACAATTATATAGTAATTTGTGTTAATTGTTGAAATTTTATTGAGTAATTGGTAGATTTCGGATTTTGAATGTGGTTGTGTTGATATAAATGTGAAAGTAATTATTGAGTATTATTCGTAATTGTGTGGATGATGTATAAATTTAACTGAATGTTATTTTTTAGAACTTATCATTTGGAGTTTTGAATTTGTGAGTTTATAGAATTTCATATTGGAAATGGTTGTTTGGTGTGGCTAACTCGTAGAATTTATGATGGTTACAATTAATCGTGAATATTTAGAAAAATTAGTATGTTAGTATATAGAAAATGTGGGAGGGTGAAATATTGTGAAGTATTATTTAGATAATATTTGTACTTGTTATTTAGTATTGTAGAAATACTTGTAATATATTAATTTCAAAATTTAGATGATATTTGTAATTAGTAGATTATTTTGTATGTTATACGTAAAATGTAATAAATTAAATGGAGGTATGTTGGATAATAATTGAAAGTTGGATGATGAAGTCGTATTATTTTGTAAATGTGTAAATATTATTTATTGTTATGTACGTAGAGTAAATAATAGTATGTTTATTATATATAATGTCAATATTTGAAGTTTTAATTTGTGTGGCTGATTAATATGGGTCATAGGAGAAAACATATTGTGAACGGAAAAAAATACGTTATTGTTGCTGTGAATGTCATTATTGTCGGTGTCAATGTCACAAGTTTAGACTGCAATTTCAGACATTCAAATAGGTTTACATTCTGACCTAATTATTGTAATGTCTTATTTTTGTGCATCTCATATTGAACATAGTACATGACGAAGTAGTACATTCATATGTAAATTATTGATGTAACTATGTATGAAGAAAAATATAATCATTATGTCCATTATTATTATAAATAAGGAATTAACGTATACATTTGTAATGCTGTACAGTGGATAATATTGATGGACCACCCAATTGAAGGTGGATGTATAAAAGATTTTTATCAGGTACAAAAAGGCATAGACAAGAATTTTTAGATGAAATTGAATTGTTTGATCGATTTGCATGAAGTCAAGTGGAATTTATAAATAATGGACATTATAGATGTCCTTGTGCCAAATGCCAGAATAGAGATTATAGAGAACCCGATGACGTGAGATTACACTTATACTAAAATGGTTTTGTTAAACGCTATTGGTACGAGACATCTCATGGGGAAGTAGAACCTACCTCCTATGATAATGTTGGAAGTAGCAATGCACAAAACTTATATGAGCACATGGTTTTAAGTCCCGTAGACGTTGATAATACTGAACCATTTGTGGATAATGTTGAAGCAATGGTGAATGATGTAATGATTACTAAGGAAGTTAGTGGCAATGAGCAAACAAATGCAAAAGCTCAGGCATTCTATAATATGCTTCAAGCTATGTTAAGACCTTTATGGAATGGGTGTACTAACCAAACTGAATTGTCAAATGCGTTCAGATTGATGAGTATCAAATCTAATTGTAATATGCCTCAAAATTGTTTGAATGAGGTGATGCAATTAATGCATGAGAGTTGTCTAGGAGACAATCGTGTCCCCAGAAATTACTCAGAGTTGAAAAAGAAGGTTCAAAATTTGGGTTTAGATGTACAAACTATTAATTGTTGCCGCAATGGTTGTATGTTATACTTTAAGGAGGATTCAGCAGTTGAAAAATGTAAGTTTTGTGGTGCACCAAGATGGAAGTCAAAGAAGTCGGGCGATAATGGGAAACCAAAACCATATGTGAAAATATTGTACTTCCCGTTAATACAGAGGTTACAGTGCCTTTACGCCTCAAGAAGCACAACTGAACACATGAGGTGGCATTATAACAATAGGCGTGAGGATGGTGTTCTTTGTCACCCTTCAGATGGGGAAGCATGCGAACATTTTGATCGCCAAACACTCAGATTTTGCTTCGGAGCCCCGCAATGTGAGACTTGATTTGTGTGCGGATGGGTTTGCCTCATTTGCACAATCTGCACGACCTTATTTAATTTGGCCTGTCGTTGTGACACCTTACAACCTTCCCCCAGATATGTGCATGACAACACCATATATGTTCTTAACTTACATTATACCTGGACGTACAAATCCGAAGAACAAAATAGATGTGCACTTGCAACCTCTGATTGATGAGTTGAAAATGATATGGGATGGTGTTCAAACTTATGACATTTCAATGAGGTAGAATTTCATTATGAGAGCTGCATTAATGTGGACAGTAAATGACTTCCCAACCCTTGGAATATTATCTGGATGGAGCACTCATGGTGTTTAGAGTTGCCCTGTTTGTATGGAGAAGTTGAAAGCAACACATTTGAAACATAAGGGCAAACCATCTTGGTTTGATTGTCACCGTTGATTGTTGCCCAGACGTCATGCATTTCAAAGAAACCGAACTGCATTTCGTAGAGGAAATGTTGTGAACGATGGTCCTCCATTCAGAAAAAATGGGGAGGAACTATACGATGAGGTTTGGAGTCTTCCTAAAGTAACCACTGTTGGAGATTTCATCATCCCTAGTTTCAAGGAGAATTATCATAATTAGACAAAGCAAGACATCTTTTGGGAGTTACCTTATTGGAGAGACCAACTACTACATCACAATTTGGGTGTAATGTACATAGAGAAGAACTTTTGTGATACCATCGTCAACACTGTTATGGATGTACCTGGTAAAACAAAAGATGATGTTAAGACAAGGTTAGATATGGCGGAGATGTGTGATCGAAGTGAGCTGAACCTCAGACATGGTGTTAATGGCCGAACACTAAAACCGAAGGCTGCGTACACCCTTCCTTTGGACAAACGAAAGGGGGTGTGTGAGTGGGTGCAGCAACTAACAATGCTTGATGGATATTGCTCCAACTTTGCAAACTGCGTAGATATGAAGTTTGCAAGTTTCAAAACATGAAGAGCCATAATTGTCATGTATTTTTGCAGGTGCTTATGCCAATAGCATTTTGTGCCATTCCAGATGATGTATTAGAACTACCCGTTGAGTTAAGTGAATTTTTTAAAAATCTTTGCTCAACAGTCTTAAGGGTTGATAAGCTACAAGAAATGGAAGCAATATAAGCATCGTACTTTGTAAATTGGAGAGAATTTTTCCACCGGGATTCTTTAATGTCATGGAGCACTTGCATATACACTTGGCAGAAGAAGCATACCTAGGGGGTCCTGTAACGCCCCCAAATTAAACATGTTTTACTGTTTGTATTTTTTCTTAAAAAATCCTTCAATGAGAATCTGATAAATCCTATGATAGGGGCGTTGCCGCCGTTCAAGAGGACAAGGCTTGAAACACGAGTGTTATAAAGAACACGGTTAAGCATAGTTTCAATGATACACAAACACCTGATCAAACGCTATATAATCAACTGTTAATCAACATAAGGTTTATACACCCTAGTAAAATAATTCACCATATAATCTGTACCTCCATCCACTGAAGATTTCAATATACAGCTACAAAAATATGTATGTACTAATCTGTATCTCCATGCATTTCTGTATTGTTAACTAATCATTGAAACACTGATTTGGGCCCACCTTGCAATTCATTTAAGAACAAAATAGGGAATGAGATGAATATAAAATTGCATTGCTAATTATTATCTGATAGTGAACCCCTTAATACTGTTACGATCTATGAATAGGTGTACACCTGTCAAGCCGATCGTGGGACATGACCTGAAGTCGCGCGGGTAACTGAAGGGCGAATGCCTTATAGATAATAACTGACGGGGTTACTAATTAAATGATAAATCACTGTGCAAACTGATTCATTGATGTACTTACCAAAACATGATAACTTTGATGAATACACTCTGATTTCTAAAGATACAGGCAATGAACGTACCTGAAGTCTTTAAAATGATATTTCACTTGATAATACTTATGCACAATGAAAACAATAGACTAGGCCCCGATTATGCTAAAGAAATATAATTATAGGTAAATGCAGTTAGTAAACAATATTTACTCCCGTAATTTGTAACTTTAATGGAAATGATTAATTAAAAAGCTTCCACAATTCCAATAATTCAATATAGGATAAGTTACAACAAAAAGATTTGAAAAATAAATCAATTGGGGTTATTGAACTTGAAATACAACAAGCTGAAACAAAATAGACCAAATTGGAATGATTGAGGTGATAATGAAAAGATTTTAATTGATATAAATGGAATATGAGTTTCTGATATTTTTGAAATGGATAATAGAAGTCTAAAATGGATAATAGGAGGTTTAATGCTATGAGGGGGTATTGTGAGGTTCATAAAAGCTCAAATAATACCAGCTTGGTTCGATGAACATTGATTTTGAGTCATTACTTTGCTCACTTCCCAAATTTCATTTTCATGCTCATTTAACTTGGTTTTCAATCCAAGTAAGCTTCTATACATAATCAAACTTGTTGAACTTACTAAACTTGGTAATTGCTCTGCAATACCCATAATTAGATAGAAACTTCTGATGATAAATCCAAATGTCGTGATTTCTTTCTTCTGCCATATTACCGATTGATGGTCTACTTTAGAAAATCCATATCTTTTACTCCTGACCTTCAATTGAGATATAAAACCCCAATATGAAAATATCACAAAGTCCTCTAAAACGTTCATTGTGGGCGCAAAACATGATTCATATAGTAAGGCTCCTAAAATTCGGCTAGAACACAACCGTGCACAACTTTGGTGCAAACTGCGCAGTCCTAGAAAAACGACCATAATTTTTTCCACAGAATTCGGATTAAGGTGATTCAAAAGGCATTTGAAAGATAACTCATTGACCTATCCACATAAGAAAAATCACAATTTTTCAATGGCCCAATCAATACCAGTTTATTTCGTAAAATCTACTGTTCAAGTCTGCTCCCACTTTTGATGTATTCTACACAGTCTTCAGTAAATTGGTCATAACCTTATTCACACAACTCAAAATTAAGTAATTTCAAAGCCCATTGAAAGCTAACGCATTGAACTATCAATACACCAAAAATCATAATTTGTGGATGTGCCAATCAGTACCAGTTGATTCCCAAAGTGACCCCTATTTTTGGGTCTGTTTACAGCATAATAGCTTATATTTGCAATATTTTCTTCACATAATCCCCCACTAAAATCACTCTTTAAGTCATCCAAAACCACACTAATATTATCGTAATTATTTACGATGATAAAGATTACCAAATCAAATACAAAATAATCCAAATCCATCACTTCAAACTTAAACTGGCATGATCAATAGGAAAAACCAATAAAAAATAAGAATCAAAAACAAAAATCAGCACGATAGGGATTAAAGTTTAGTCACTTTGTGCTTGAACAGATGGAGATGGAGGTGGTATTTGGTGGTTGTGGAGCTGGGGATAGTGGCTGGTGGCCGGAGGTGGCTGGGAGTGGCGGCAACCACCAAGAACAGCAGCAAACTTGGGCTGAACATAGGCTGGGCAACCATGGGTTGGAGGAGGAGAAGAGGAAAGAAAGCCTTGTGTTTGTTTACTTGGTTGAAAATGATTTTGTAATTTATTTGGCTGATATAAAGCCTCCAAAAACTAGATTTTTTTTTGTTAATAAAATTAGCCTAATGATGGTAATTAGCTAAGTAAAAAGGGCGTAACATTGTTGGGCCAAAATTGAGCCCAATTGAGTTGGGCTTGAAATTAGAACACTCTGTTGCGATAAAATTTTTGCGTAGCTTGGAATTTTTTTTTGGATGATGTTATGAAAAAGAATTAAATCTTCTAAATCATAATTATCGAGGCCTACTATCGATTTTTCCGAAAATTTTCAATAAATGAAACCCGAAATGCAAAGTGGAGCCAAAAATGAATTCTCCCATCCAGGATGATGAAATGAGATAATTAAATGTGAAAAATTAATAATATGACTTAATTAAATATATAAATATGATTTAGGGTCGGGCTATTACAGGTTCAGTGCAATATCAATAGATGTATCCATTTAAAAGGTAAATATTTATCCAAATATCATAGAGCACTAAATTCAGCAATAGTATTATACTATAAATACTTATATAAGTTGTAATTTAGGCACTTTGGATGGCTTAAGAAGAAGATAAAAACCAAATACATCCTGAGGGATCAATGGCTGAAGCATGCTTGGTGTTTGAGATACCATAGTTTTTTTCGTATTACTTCGGCGATGATGTGCCTTAATGCGCACAAGACGTCGACGTAATGAGGATGACAATGATGAGCCACAAATGCAACCTACTTTATCGGGTTTTCAAACTTAAGGAACTCCAGTGGAAAGTCGTACACAGAGGTACCTAACTGATGAAGAGTTGCACGCTGCATACCTTCACATTTTGTTAAATTGTAATGAACTGCAACCTTATATCGAGTGAGTCCGATCTGCGCCTTTTTTGTATTGTAATGAAGTTAATTGGGAACTTAGTGCTGATGAATATTATTGTCACAGTTTGAATAAACAATAATAATTACAAGAAAATCCCACTTTAACGGATGTGGAGATAGATGCCTTGATTGAAGTTGAATTTATTTGGTGGTTCAAAAAAGCAGTAAGAGTGTAAACTTGCCTCTTATATTATATATTCATCTCCTTGAGCACATCTTACACAATATGGTTCCCATGTTGATCAAGTTTGTAAAGATTAATGTAGGTTGAAATTGTACAAATCTTCAATGACGAATGCCAAGTACACATATACCACTTGGCTCAATTGCCTTTAAGGAAAGTTACATCTTGATCTACATTTAGAGTTAATGGATTTCTATTTCACACATAGAAAAGGTGTGAAGGGAAAAAGACTTTCAACTGTGGCGTTTGCGTTAAAGGGAGCAGGGAAGATGGATATGAGGACGATTATTATGGAATCCTTCAAGAAGTTATTCGCATTGAATATCTTGGGGAGCTGCTCAAGCAATGTATGTTGTTCAGATGTGATTAGTTTGATAACAACCCTAGAAGAACACATTGTCCCAAACTATGTCCATTTGTAGAGGTGAATGCCACTCGAAGATATAGAAAATGTGATCCATTCATATTTGCTAGTTCTGCAACCCAAGTGGTGTACATGAAATACCCAAATGGAATAAGAGATAAGTCTGATTGGTGGGTCGTTGTACCAAACAAACCCAAGCATAATGTGAATAACGAATTCACTTTACCAGTTGCATTTCAAGAGGAACATGTGTTTCACGTGACACTGGTGAATGACACAATTCCTGCAACTTTGTTGAGTCAAGAGGAAGACATTGAAGTTGTTAATGAGGAAGGTGCAAACAAGGGAGGTGCGGAGGCAGTGTGGGATGATGATTATGAATATATTGAAGACGAGGTCGTCGCGACCATGAAGATTCTGATGAAGACAATGAAATTGAGGATGATGACTAGTAGAATAATTCCTAAATGTACATTAATTCAATTTACATATTTGTATATTGTATGCATATGGACTTTTTCATTATATGGATCTACACTTGGTCATTGTATGTATGTAGTCTTTGTTGAATAATTAATGACACAATTGTCATTGTATGATTTGGTAATATTGTTTAATTCTTGTATTTTAGGTTATTTGATCACTACGGTTTGTATATTTGTCTTAAAGATGTCAGGCATGCACGTGGACACGGTGGTGGACGTGGTAGAACTGGGGGAAGAGGTCATAACAACCAAAGTGGCCAAGCAGAGGAAGAGTTTCAGGGTTGGCAAAACTACCAAGACATCCCTCAGAATGCTTTTCCTGATCCCAACAGCGTCCAAAACATGCCTCAAAATGTTACGTTCCCTCAGGATGACATGTGCTTCTTCCAGTCACAAAGACCTCCTCACACTCAGACTCAAGGAGCACTTATGGGTAACCAATTTGGCTCCTACATCCCTGTACCACATGTCATTCCACAACACAATGAACAAAGGAGTCAGGATCATAGTGAAGGTGCTTCAAGCCATGAGAGCGCATTCAAAAAGGTGCTTATTAGGCCAGATGGTAAAGAGTAAGTGATTATACATTTCCACTTTTGTACATTCAGAACCGAAACATACATATAAATATGTTTGTTGTGAACACAAATTTGTAACTGTATTTCTTACTTGTAGCTTGTTTCCATATAATGTGGTATTTGAAATAACGAAGATATTTGTGAGCAAATTTATCGAGACTTGGCCAACATGGGGTGAAGTCCCTAAATTACAATGGGATCTGTGGTTTGGCGAGTTCAAGGTAAGGTAAATTTACAAGTTCACTACAACTGTAAATATATTGTTTACTAACATATTGTTTATATTTTGCTTACTTTTATTTTACAGAAGCGTTTCTATTGGGCTCCAGAGCATGATTCCCATATTAGGAGGAACTTTGAGGAGAAGGGGGCTAGTAGATTGAAGGGCAGATTTGGGGAGTTAAGGAAAAGGGGCAAGCAGCCTCTGTGGTTGTCTGACAGCACTTGGAAGTCACTTCAAGAGTATCAGACTTTCGAAACGAAGAAGAACTGGAACAGTGATCAGGATGACTTAGGTCCTTCTTTGCATACATATGGTTCAATCCCATTTACTAAGTAAAAGAGACGTTTGATAAGTACGAAGAACTCTTACTTATTTCAACTTATTGCATTCTGTACTTTGTATGTGTTTTAATTTACAATGTACGAAGAAGTCTCATATATTTCAACTTATTTGCATATTGTATAGGCTAAGAATCTTCAAAGGGAGCCGACTGCAATATAGCTATTTAAAGACACTCATCAACATCAGCAGAACAACACATGGGTTGATAAAAAATCTGAAAAAACATATGTAAGTAACATTTATTTTTTATGTGTTTAAAATATTCTTACTTTGTCGGCGTTAATAGATCTGCAACATTTAATATTTTTGAACTTATTTTATAGACGGAGCATCAATAGAAATGGAAACAGATCAGGAATTCCTAATCCTCGATAGATCCTAGCTCCGAGCCATCTAAAATTCCATCTAAGACAGAGCTGTGGGTGCAAGGCAACTTAAATAAAAAGGAGCGTGTGTATGGACTAGGCGTAGAAGGGTTGAAATTGAAGCACCTGTTCAAGTCCACCGCAACATCGAGGGGCAGCCAGGAGTCAGTTGTGCGATAGACGGTCACCCAATTGAACAATGAGTTAAGTTCAATGGTGGAGTTAAATCGCCGAACTGAAGAGAGGAACCATCATTTAGAAGAAAAAGTGATGATGTTGAGTAAACAACTTAGTAGGGTGCAAAATATACTGAGTGAGTTCATTAGATTTCAACAAGCATCTGGTTCTGGATCACGCCCACGCAACAGCACCGCTACTCCACTTATGCTGCTGATGCTTCTCCTCCTCCTCAGCCCAAATGTCAAAATGATGATGATGATGGTGATGGTGATGGTGATGGTGATGACCATGGGTATGATCCGTGCTATACTTATAGCTATTTCAACTATTAGAACTTCTAACATTCGACAAATTTCATGTTATGTTATATATATTGCGTACAATGGTTTGGGTTTGCATGTGCTACGATCATCTGGATTTTTGAACAGTTTGTACTTGTGATGTTGAATGAAAGTAACCATGTGTGATGGTTACTTTTGGAATTAGTTAGAATGTCGATGCATTTATGTGCAAATGAATACTTGTGCTGAATGAGTTGAATGAACGTAACCACGTGTGGTAGTTACGTAGTTTTGATCGATGTACCACGTGTGGTGGTTATAAGTATTGAATTGGCAGGATTTGTGTAAATTATAGTTTGGGCTGGCTCAAGGAGCCCAATTTTTTTAAAAAAAAATTTCCAGAAATTCCGACGGATTTTCCGACAGTCTGTGATGGATTTCCGACGGGTTCCCGACGAAATCCGACGGATTTTCGACGGATTCCGACGGATTTTCGACGGATTCCGACGGAAATCCGTCAAAAATTCCGCCGGAAAATACAATTACCCTGTTTTATTTTTTTAAAAAAGGGCCAGATGGGGCCGTCGGACACAAACTTTTCCGTCGGTGTTCCGTCGGAGGGCTTCTCTGACGGCCTTCGTTTTCTGTCGCAACAGTGCCGACGGAATGCAATATTTCGTCGAAACGTGGTCCCAACCTGCTTTATTCCGACGGACACTTTCGGTCGGCTATTCCGTCGAAAAATCATTTTTCCGACGGAAAAGGTTACTTTTTCTGTCGGAAATTCTGTCGGAAAAATCATATTTTTTAGTAGTTATGTTTGTGAATTATTAGTTTTGTGAAAGTAGTTTGGATGTATTATGTAGAAGTTTAATTTATAAGTTTGGATGAATTATTATTTTTGTGAAATTCACAAGAATATAAGATAGCTTATATAATGCAAGTTTCTAATGTTATATTTATGCAAATGGATGTAATTATATGTATTTTTTGTGGATTAATTAATATTGTCTTTGAGTATTACAATATATTTAATATATAATTGAGTAATTCCGACGGAAAAAGTTACTTTTTCTGTTGGAAATTCTGTCGAAAAAATCATATTTTTTAGTAGTTATGTTTGTGAATTATTAGTTTTATGAAAGTAGTTTGGATGTATTATGTAGAAGTTTAATTTATAAGTTTGGATGAATTATTATTTTTTTAAAATTCACAAGAATATAAGATAGCTTATATAATGCAAGTTTCTAATGTTATATATATACAAACGGATGTAATTATATGTATTTTTTGTGGATTAATTAATATTGTCTTTGAGTATTACAATATATTTAATATATAGTTGAGTAATTTATATAATTATTATTATTTAAATTAAAATAAATTCTTATCCAATAACTTATGTGATTATTGTTGTTTGAGCAGAACATAAATAATCCGCCACATCGTAGGTAGATGTATAATAAACTATTGCCTGATCGTAGTGGTTATACACAAGAATTTCTGAATGGAGTAAATCAGTTTGATGAATTTGCATGTAGGCAAATAGAGTTTCAAAATAAGGGAAAGTATAGATGTTTATGTGTTAAATGCAGAAATAGGGTGTACTTAACACTCGATGAGATCAAGATGCACCTTTTGTATAGGGGTTTTGTGAAAGGATATTGGTTATGAATAAGTCATTGAGAAGTAGAGCATCATCAATATGATTTTCGGTATTTAAATAGTGAAATTCCCGAAACTGGAGGTTCAAGTTGTATTAATAATGACTACAATGAATCCTATGTAGATCGTATAGAGTACATGGAGGTTCAAGTCGTATTCCCTGGATCTTTTGCATAGGCGTAGGACTTTTGAATTTTTCTACGTCTATCATTGTGACCTTAGTCTTTGGGTCTATAGTATTTATCTAATTTGTAGATAATTTTTCAAAATATCCTTGGTGGGTATCCCCCTCTTTTCATATCTATCCTAACTGTTTTTATTTTAAGGGATATGAAGTTTTTAGCAAATTCATCCTTTAGATTCACATAATGTACAGGTCAACAATTGAATCCTACTGATCTGTTACATAAATTGGTCTTAGTCCATGTGATAATTTGATTATTAAATTTGGTATGTTTAATATCACAGAGCAAAGTATAAAGATCAGTATCTTTGCCATAATATTGTAATAGAGTAATTTGAACTTGGATACTTCCAACATGGATGTATCTATAATTTCTATCATTATTATGCTCAAAGATATGAATAAGATTAACCTCTCTCACATCATACTCACAGTCTTTGATTTCTATATTTCCTTTCATCATTTCACATACATATTTGCTTTTTAATTGAAAGATGAATTTTTTATAAATCATGTCCTTCTGGATTATGGGAAAGACCCAATCTCCTTTTACTTCTTCATTATTATTGTCTACAACAAACTCCTCCCCTTGAAGATCACCAAGACTAATCGAGCCGCTTTTCATCATATGACTTGTTTCCTCATAATCACTTTTTTCATATTCATTATCCAATATAATTTCAACAATTCCTTTGTTGTTACTTAGGGTTAGGTCTAATGCCTCATCTTCACTAAGCTCAAGATAATCTAAGCATTCTAGGGTTTCAATCAGCTTATTATTCTTTCTATTTTTGCATTCATTAGCATAATGTCCTACTTCTCTCCATGCCAGCATTTGCAATTGTTTTTCCTACAGGACAATAAGCTACTTTCCTAAAAAATCTTCATTTTTAGGACTTGGTTTATTATAATATTTTCTTCTATATTTCTTTCCCCGTTGTTTGTTAAAACTCTTTCTCTTATAAAATTTTCTTTTTCTTCTCCTGTCAGGCTCTTTTCCCTATTGGTGAGGTGAATCCCAGGAAGTTAGAAATTACTTGTTAATTTTCTTTTACTTTTTTAGATCACTACATTGATCATTGACCAATTTTTTTAAATAAAATATTCTTGAACCAAGGGTATCAATGACATCTACTCTTTCAAGTCATGCAATGTATTTTTCATTAATTATGGAATTTATAGGATATGGTAATTTGTCATAGAACATGCCAAGATTGGTTTCATTATGCCCAATTTTGTAATAATATTAACCGAATTCAGCAATATAATTTTTCAGATATCTTATATCCCATAACTCTATATTATTAATCTTTCTTTGTCATTCTCTTGCATTTTCTTCGGAATCAAGTTTAGCTCCTATAAACTCAGTTTCAATTTCTTTGTATAAATTTTTTAACACTGCAATCGGTGTTTCTATCATTCTTAATGTATTTTTATCACCTCCATTTAATAAATCATACCAGTCAACTACAGTGCCAGAAAAATTATGCTCGATGTAGTTTAGAAAATTTGCGGCACTCCATGTAGTGTTTAAATTTAAAACATTATTCATACATCTTTTCCAATATTCAAGTATTTCTTTTCTATTATGAGTGCCATCTATATTTAAGATGTATCTCGTTTAACTAATTGGGGTGAGATCAATTGCTTTAAAGGTCATGGTTTTCCTTAGGACAAACCCAAATGAAAAATTGGTTGTACGCCCAACTGGAACGTACTTAGGTCTTATAAAATGAGTATTTCTTCTAGAAGTTTCACCAAATTCTTCAGGTTTAGGAACAACATTGTTAACTGGATTGGTCTCTATTTCATCTAAGTCGAGTTCTTCTCCAAATTCATTAATCTCATCTTTAAAAGTCATTTTACCATATTTTTTGTCCAGCTTTCTTCTGATTTTCTCTAAAGGTAACACATTTAAATCTCCTAGTTTAATAAGGTTCATCTGTTGGTACAACTGTTCTTCTAATTAGACATTATTAGTCTCTTCATTATCGTCAGATAATACTTCCACTGATTATACTCATAATTTTGTTTAATTTCTCTAGATTTTGTTCTTTGTCAAATATGTTTTGTAATTCTTTAAGTGTATACTGTTTATACTCCATCCTTGTCTTCTTTTTCTAACTTTTCAGCTGATTTTTCTCCTACTTTTTTTTGGGATTTTTATATCATGCAAAGAAAATGAATTTTTGTTTTTTGCATTTTGGAAAAGATATTTATGCTGAAATGGAGTACTAATGCTGGAAGTAGCTTTTCTGCTATGTCTAACTTCGTTAACTAAAGAGAAATAAATTACGGATAATTGCTTTTTAAGCTCTTTGACTTCAGTCTTAATTTAGTTAATTCTGCTGCAATTCTAAAAGTATATAAGTGATATAGTTTAATTGAGGTGTCACTGGAGAAAGGCCTTTCGGTGAGCGAACAATATGTGAATAATTTGGTCCAGGGTAAGCAGGTGAGGTTCAAGTCATTTAATAATGACTACAATGAATCCTATGTAGATTGTATGGAGTATACGATTGGTGATACTATAGTGACAAATCAAAATGTAAGGGAGGAGGAGTCAGGTACTTACTGAGAATCATTTTATAATATGGTTCAAGCTACTCAACATGATGAGGATGAGGATGAGGATGAGGATCAAGAGGATGATAATCCTCACCTTGGTGATTGAGTACCTTACGGCTTTCCCCCAATTAGTAGTTCTCCTCGTTGCTTCTTGGTGCTTCTCACGGATTGGTGCTTGCTTCTCCTTCCTCTTAGTGCTTACTTAATCCCCCCCGGGTGTTTGCTTCTCCCTCATCTTCTTACTTAATTTCACTTGAAAACTAGCAACGTGTGGTTTGTTTGGGAATTGTGGTTTGTGAATTGAAACCGGTTGATTTATAGTGTTGGATTTGCTATTAAGTGTAATTGAACATTATTTTGCTATCTGTTTGTGGTTTGAAAATCGTTGAGGTCGCTTTGAATGAAGCCATATTTGAAGCCATTGTATGGAATGAATATTCTTTGTAAATTTCTTGCAAAGATTAAAATAAATGTACTAAGGAATACGACAAAAAAACAAACATTTTATTTTAAAAAAATTGCAAATATAGCGACAGATTGGCGACAAAAACAGAGTTTTTTTTAATTTTTTTAACCTCAGAAGTCGGCGACGGATTTGGAATCCATTGCAAATTAGCGACGAAATTTCCGTTGCTATTTTCGTCGCTAATGGTGACGGATTATAAATTCCGTCACTAACTTCCTGCCAAAGCTCAGGCTGTCACTGGATCCATTCCTAAGTCCGTCGCTGATGGCAATGGAATTCTGAAATTCTATTGCCAGGTACTTAGCGATGGTTGAATAACCGACAACCAATTTCCGTCACCAATTCTGTCATTGAAATCAAAAATCCGTCGCTATTCTACCCTGTTCCGTCACTGATTCCGTTATTATGTAGACTTTTTTGGTAGTGGAGATAAACTGCACCGCATGTTTATCATCATGGTTGTCATTTTTTTTGGAATTGATGCAAGGTAACAATACTAAGCTTGTAATAATTCATGGTTGGATGTTTGTGATGGTCCCATAGGTATATCGAACATTGGTGATCACCACTTCAAACATTTTTTTTATATGTTTGTGGGTCACATCAATTTTGTTTCATTTGCTTAAAAGTACCACATGACTTTATTGCATTTGCTTAACTGCATTAATTCAAGGAGCTATTTGCTTAAACATTGTATTGATGGTGACTTCAATCTTAACTCGTTGAGTCCTACCACTAGTAAATTTAATTTGTTAGCTAATTCTTATATAATGTTTAATTAGATGTAATCAATTTTATAATGTAAATTAGTTTATAATTATATATTCATAATTTGTTTGGTTGTATGAGTATATTGCAATTGTAAAACTATTTGCAATTATGATTAGCACAAATTATGTGATGAAGATTGTATTATATTGCCACTACACTACATTGAAGCAAACATCACATCAGTTCTAATGAGGAATAAAAACTCTTTGTAATTGAATTATAAATAGCAAACCCCAATTTATGGGTTTTACTAAACCTTTCTCATTCCTTGTGATTGAGATATTTAGGAACCCCCTCCATTGGGAGGCTAGCACATGACATAGACCAAGTCAATAGAAGCCAAAGGTTGATGACAAAGGAAAAATAAAGAAGCAAGCAGGGTATAATGATCTTTTTACCCGCACATTGGGCGAAATTACTCTTTTTACCTTCGGATGCTAACCCCAAAGTCATAAATACCCCAAGGTTACACCATTTTGGCAACTTTTATTATTCATGATTTGATATATTAATCTCATGTACTCTAAAAACAGTAAAACTCTCTTCACCTTTTCTCTTCTCTTTTCACTTCATCTTTTCTAGAGACTGAGGACCTGTTCTTTTCATGGGCAAATTGGGGTGCGTAACAGGGTAAAGTGAGTTAAAGGAGGTTGAGATAGGTTGAAATAGGTTGAAGTGGGTTGAAGTAGGTTAAAGTGGGTTGAGTTTTTTTTATATGATAAATTAAATTTGGTTAAAATAGTATATTGAAGTAGGTTAAAATGAATTGAGGTTCGTATTTTGGAATTGACCCACGAAAAGAACAGGTCCTGAGTTGAGTGTTAGAGGAGCTTGCATTGGGAAAA
Source organism: Carnegiea gigantea (assembly GCA_029747015.1). Classification (NCBI taxonomy): domain Eukaryota; kingdom Viridiplantae; phylum Streptophyta; class Magnoliopsida; order Caryophyllales; family Cactaceae; genus Carnegiea; species Carnegiea gigantea. The sequence goes on along the minus strand of JAKOGI010000560.1, from coordinate 257,600 downwards.
ACACCCGGGGTTGTCCTTCATGCATGTTGTTGGGGAGAAGGCATGTCAACTGGGTGACACGTCAACCGAAAGTAAGTTTGAGCTTCTCTCCCACTCACTCAAGTTTCTTCTAAAATAGATGGGCATTGTATATGGGCAAGTCTCAGACAAATGGTTGATACTCGACCCAAATCATCGAAGCAAGGAGAAAAGGATAGACACGGGATAACTGAGGATCTACCAAGGGAGCATGGTGACTGCCTAGCTCTGAGTTTAGGCGAGAACTCAGTCGATCGCCTTTACCCTAGAGCAGCTAGGAGAAGCACTTAAGCAAGTGCAGGAAGTGATGATCCGAGCCATATGTGAGAAGATGAAGCCGCCTGAGCATGAGCCAGAGCCCATCAGCGGGTTTTGAGTACGAACTGAATCCTGGATAAACTCCTTCATACCATTATAATCGGAGTCGACGCCTCAAAGGGAACCAAGCGCCTTGCGAGACGAAGACACTAGGAAAATTATTAAGACCAAGCAAGCTCTTTGAAAAGCCCATAGCAGTGTTGCTCTCTCTTGATCTATCACAACCCCTTATTTATCCAAAAGCAATAGCGTTGAGTGGTACGAGGAGCAAGAAGAGTCATCACAACCCCCCTACTCAGAGCTATGAAGCTCAGGAAAGAGTAACTCCTTACCACCCAAGTCCATTGGAAAGACCCATATAGGAACTCGAGTACCCCACAACATTTATCTCGACTTCGAACGGCCCAGGCCAAGAGGAGGAACGAAGCAAGGGGTATCATCCAAGCATTATGATTCACCCTCATTGGTTGAGGTACGCCACCCTAGGGCACCCGTGCTACAGATTGTGGGTTCCTCAGAAAGAGGGTCCTTGCCTTTCTGCTCGATTTCCTTTAGTAAGGAAACTGTGGAGGCACCATGCCCTCAGAAAGTCAAGATGCCAACCATCAACCCTTTCGATGAAGTTACTAATCCTGATGATTTTTTGGATATCTTGAGGCACAGATGTACGTACAGGATGTTAATGATACAACTTGTTATTGCTACTTTTCAACCACATTGAAGGGAATTGCACAAAACTTGTTTAATGGTCTTCCCAACGGGAGAGTTACCTCTTTCTTTCAGTTGGTCGAGCTGTTTAGCGCTCACTTCATATTGAGGAAAAGAGAAAGAAAAATCAGCGTTCACCTTGCCAAGATTCGGCAGACCAAAGGGAAGGACTTGAATGAATACGTGATGAGGTTCAATCGTGAAGTCATCCTGATCTCGAATTTGTAGGATGAGATGATTTTCATGACTTTCCTCAATGGATTGCTCCCAAGAAGGTTTAAATTTTTCCTTGCTGAAAGTAAAGTAACAATGTTAGTAAAATCCTTAAGAAGCGCTTGAGACTTCATACAAGCCGCAAAGATGTATGCTGGGGATAAAGGAAAAGGGTGTTACAGGAGAGACTCCCTTTATGCTTATCTATGGCTCTGAAGATGTGCTCCTGGCAAAGCTTGCCATCCACACTCGTCGAGTAACCTCCTTCCAATAAGAGCTCATCAACAAGGCACAAAGAAAAGTGATCGACATGCTATCCATAGTAAGAGGACCTTAAGGAGGAGATAGCCAAAATGAGGATGATTTAGTTCTACAACTGCAAAGTCAAGGAGAGACCCCTAAAGGAAGGTGATTTGGTCCTAAGGAAGATGAAAGCTACTAGAAAGGGAGAAATTTGAGAAAAGCTCACTCCCAATTGGAAAGGCCCATACAAGATCATGGAGGAATTCACTCCCAGATATTTCGGCTAACAACTTTTCAAGGTGAGGGGATACTAAGAACCTGGCATTTCGACAATCTTAGGAGGTATTACATATAATGTGGGGGACAACCCAGGTCATTTATGTAAAAGAAAGGCATGTTTCGTTATAGCACATTAGTTGTATGTTCGGTTGGCCCCCGGTTTTGTCACTTATGAATGAATGATCGTTTACTTGCATTCGTTTCGTGGTTGTTTGTCATCAAATTTGGGGGGCAAAGGGGTTTAGAATAAGATGGTTATTTCAACCAAGGAAAAAACTTAATGAAAAGCCCAGCTGAATGCAAGGTCAACTAAGCCAGCTGATGACCAGACTTATCCCACGAATGTCATAATAGGCATTGGGATTGATAAGATGTCAGCCTTGCAACTGAACTCGCCCTACACCCCTAAGGAAGGGGTGTAACCAAGAGTGACCATTTGGTTAAATGATACAGTGATGCAATGATCAGCTTATTCAACTGGTGGTTGGACTTATCCCACGAATGTCGTGATAGACATTGGACACAATAGGACGTCGACCTTGCAACTGAACTAATTTTATCCCCTCAAGGAAAGGGTCTAACCAAGCACTACAGTTTAATTAAATGAAATGCTAATGCAAGGATCAGCTTGTTCTGCTGGTGTCCGGACTTATTCTATGAATGTCGTGGTAGACAACAGGAATGATAGGACATCGCCCTTGCAACCGAACTCATCCTACCCCTTTAAGGAAGGGGTTAAACTAAAACCAAAAGGTTTGGTTGAATGATACATTGATGCAAGAATCAACTCATTCGATCGATGCTCGGACTTATCATACAAATATAACTCAATCATTTACCCCACTGCACCTTTAGCCATTAAGGCTAAGGAGCGGATATGCGGCTAAGACATGCCTAGCTTGTCAAGACTCCCGCTACGATGATAAGGGCAACGTCCCTTTAGCTCCAAGGGGCTAGGAAGCCTTTGAATCATTAGGGCGACTTGCTAAGCAAGCAACTAAGACAAGAGCATATTGTACAACTAAGAAACACAGAGATGCACCATCGAGTGTGTGACCAAGCAAACGAAGTAACCATGCACATTAAGCAAAATAAAGTGTTATAACACATGCTCCCACATGTGAAGTAAGCAAAGAAAGAAAACAAGTTTAAGACATGTCTAAAAGTCTAAAGAAGAGAGTGCTAAATGAAGGAGGCATTGAACTTAGGTTCCATCTTCTCCATCTTTGTTTTCTATTTGCTCGGTTATAAACAACCTTCGGGAACAATTATATGTCTAGCGGTAAGACAAATGGCCACAAGATGAGCCAGGGGAAAATGAGTATTCCACTCAGCACTTTCATTCGATAACAATAACCTGCAAGGGGCTACCAATTCAATTTCCCTATAGGTTGTAACGAGTAATAGAGTAGGCGTTCTCCGATTCGGCCATAACGAGGTCGAGTCAGGAAGTCTTCGATTCTAATGCAGCGACCTCTTCGATTCGGCCATAATGAAAGCCAGGTTGGAGAGTTTTTGATTCAGCCACGGCGATCTCTTCGATTTGACCATGACAAAGCCGAGTCGAAGAGTCTTCGATTTGGCCACAACGACCTCTCCGACTCGACCATGATAAAGTTGAATCAGAGAGCCTTAGATTCAGTTGCGACAGCCTCTCAGATTTGGCCATGATGAAGCCGAGTAGGAGAGTCTTTGATTTAGTCATAGCGACCTCTTTGATTTGGCCATGACGAGGCCAAATTGGAGAGTCTTTGATTCAGCCACAGCGACCTCTCCGATTCCACCATGATGAAGACGAGTCAGAAAGTCTTTGATTCGACTGCAGTAGTCTCTCCGATTCGGCCCTGATGGAGCAGAGTTAGATAGTCTTTGATTCGATCACGATGAAGCCGAATCAGAGAATCTTCGATTCGGCTAGGGTGACCTCTTCGATTTGGCCATGGTGACCTCTTCAATTCGGTTATAATGAGGCCGAGTTGGAGAATCTTCGATTCGCCTCTTCAATTCGATTATAATGAGGCCGAGTTGGAGAATCTTCGATTCGTTCACGACAGCCTCTCTAATTCGGCCATGACGAGGCCGAGTTATAGAGTCTTCGATTCAACTGTGGCGACCTCTACGAGTTGGTCATGATGGAGTCACCCGAAGACCTCCTGATTCAGCCATGTTGAACCCAAGTTAGAGAATCTTCAATTCGGCTGCGATAAACTCTTTGATTCGTCCATGACGAAGATGAAATAGAGAAGACCTCTTTGATTCGGCTGTGGAAACCTCTCCAATTTGGCCATGATGACGCCAAGTTCAAGAGTCTTTGATTTGGTCGTGGTGACCTCTCTGATTCAGCCATGAAAAAGCCGAGTCGGAGAGTCTTCAATTCGGCTGTGACGTCCTCTACGACTATGACTCAGCCGTAGCGACCTCTTCAACTCGACCGCGGTGACCTCTCCAATTCAGCCCTGACGAGGCCAAGTCAAGAATGTTTGAATCGGCCGCAGCGACATCTTCGATTCGGCCGTGGTGACCTCTCCAATTCGGCCATAACGAGGCCAAGTCCAAGACTTCGATTCAGTCGGGGCAATATGTTGGATTTGCTCGGGTGGCGACCCATCTGATTCTGCTATAACAAAGACAAGTCAGAGAGTCTTCGATTCAATTGTGATGACGTCTTCGATTCGGCCATAGCGACCTCTCCGATTCATCCATGACAAATCCGAGTCGAAGATTCTTCCATTCGGCCGCAGTAACTTCTCCGTTTCGGCCATGATGGCGACAACGTCAGAGAGTCTTTGATTCAGCGATGATGAGCTCTCCGATTCGGTCATGACAAAGCCGAGTCGTTGGAATCTTTGATTTGGCCGCGGGGACCTCCCTGGCTTGACCATGACAAATTTGAGTAAGAAAGTCTTCAATTCGGCCGCAATGACTTCTCTGAATCGGTCACTGTAAGGTTGAGTCGGATAGCCTTTGATTCATCGGCGATGTCCTCTCTAATTCGGCTATGACAACTCTCCAATTCGGCCATGATGAAGCCGAGTCAGAGAGTCAGCCTTCATCCAATGGTTAGCGACAAATATGATGCTGGGAGGAACACAAACAAAAAGAAAAGAGGAAGATGGCCTACCTGAGTGGGGCTGGTTGAATGGAGAAAGGTGGTCCTCCCTCCTCTATTCGGCCTAACTGAATAGGAAGGGGATGAATGCTTCCCTCAAATTCATCCTAAATGAATTGCAAGGGTAGAGATCCCTCCTGTAATTCGGTTTATCCCAATCGAGATGGGAGGTGATCTTCCCTTTATCCAATTGATTGAACAGGATGATAACTTTACGTGTAAGGCCAGCTGAAGCCAAAAGGTGCGAACATTTGCCCACCTTCAGATAGAAACAAGCAAGGCAAAGAGACTTTCACAGGGACTCTTATGGATGGGTTATACAAGGGAATCCATTAACAAGAGAACACGACAAGCACAAGGTTAAAGCATGCAAAGTTTGTTAATTACGATGCACAAAAAGCACAAGAATACTGAAGACAATAAGCGACAATTCATTGCTATTGAGCTTTGGGTACACGACAATTGACAGAACGTTATAAGCCGGAACCAACATCAATGCCGCAAGAATGCTTGTTCGAAGAAAGAATAAGAAATAACTACAAACCATGCTAAGTTATATTATCCTGCCGCGATAAAGGCAAGCGAACAAATTATTACACATGCTTCGAAGCTACAAGAAGCTAAGGTAGACTAGGTATCCGATGATAAGAACACAACCTCACTTCTTTGAATGAATGCCTGGTTTTCGACCAAGAGCTAGTGAGCTTCCACTTGAGTTGGCCTTATCGCCACCATTCTTTCCTTCAGGCAGAATTTTCCTTTGCATTAAAGAAGGCATGCTTCCCACACTCGAATCAGCAATCTCAGCTTCATGACATTGGATAACAAATCGTGATAGACATCCAACCACACTTTGAACTCACCCCATATGCCTCGATGGCCGCGGCAAGGCCGGCCATAACATCCCTACTAATAGTCCTGAAGTAAAAGGCATTCTGAAAAATGAAGGCATAGAATATTCAGTGGGCAGGCATAGGATCTTTCGCCCAACAGGTAATCTCTTCTGCGCTTGACCTGTTAAAGCAAGGGCATAATCTCGTATAGTTGGTTAGGAGAGGCCTAAGTGAAGAAGAAGCCATTCTCATCAAATTTGGAAGGGAAGAGGACTAAATGATTCATATCGCAACTCCTCACTTCACCCTTATTTATATCTATCTCACTCGAAAGAACGTCAATCCACATTTCAGACCACCTCGGGAGACGTTCCGATAAGATGTGAGGGGTTAAATGATTGAGATATAATAGGACCCCCTCTAATGGCCGGCTGATAGGTGGCATAGACCAAGTTAACAGAAGCCAAAGGTTGAGCACAGGAGAAGAAGAAGGAAGCATGAGGGTTGTCATTTACCCTCAAATTGGGCAATTACTATTTTACCCATGGATGCTAACCCCAAGGATATAAATACCCCAAGGTTACACCATTTTGGCAACTTTTACTATTCATGACTTGATACCTTAATCTCACGTGCTCCAAAAATAGTAAAAGTATCTCTACCCTTTCTCTCCTCTTTTCACTTCATCGTTTCTTGAGACTGACTTGAGCGTCGAAGCGGTCTTTCTTGAGAAAAACAACCAGCGTCGTCCTTCGTATAGGTCATCGAGGAGAAGACAACGTCAGCTTTTCCAACTAAGTGACACGTCAACTGAGTAAATCCTAGCTTCTCTATTACTCACTCAAGTTTCTTTCGAAACACCTTGGATTCACTTAAAAGTATATCTTTAGGTATCAGTCTTAACTTACATTAAATGAATTCCTAAATTGAGTCAAACAAGTAAAATCAAATATCAAATATCATTTGCATACATTTTAAATTATTTTTTTATTTTACTTTATTCTAATAAAATTGAACTCAACATCCCGTTATTGTGACCCTTAACTGTTCATATTCATGCGGTACTCATCCCTGGAAGAATGTGTTTTTTTTGGAAGGGGAAGGCACCACGATGCCCGAGGACATTAAAAAATAGAGAACATTAAAAAAAAAAAAAACCACATATACATATTTGATATTTTGTATCCATAAAATTCTATAAATGAGCTAATTGGATCATTTATCATTTTTGAATTTAGATGATAGTACGTCATCCCTTGATGCTTTCTTACGAAATTCTTTATTGCCCCAAGTTCGCAACCATTCACCTAGCTAGCTCCTTGTTGATTTTAGCTCGCTGTGAATAAGATTCCTCCTCCCTTCCATGGAATTGACGGATAGAATGGGTGTCTTTGTACTACTTTTCTAAAATAAGAATGTAATACTTATTTTTAAAATTTAAATGTTCTATTCATCTTCCGATATATCACTAGGAAAACGCCCTCCCAAGTTAGTGTTGATGAATTATGTTTTATTGAAAGATATTTAAGTGTCTTAATTTAGCCTAAATTAGTGTATTATATAGCTTTTAAAAAAATCCAAATTTTTAATAGGTGTGATTACTTACAATTGTGAACCTGTGGTATTCATCAGGTACGCTAATAACTACAAATGACACTCTAATCAAAGCAGCCCTATTCGTGTAGAGGTATGATACAGATTATTTTATAATTGTAAAAAAAAATTATGGCTAAGATTGGTGATTTTACACAATTTAAAATAGTAGTACCCTTCTAATATTCAATTATACCATCTTTTTTCAATTTAATAAATGATAATATAACTTTTAAGTAAAGATTAAACACTTAGGAAGTATCTTGTAGCAGAATGTATATCATTTTGTGTTTCTAAATTATAAAGTATAAATATCTTATCATAAGACACTTCTTAAGAGTCTTGCCCTGACACAAAATGCATATTAAATTGAAAATAATATGTACAATTAAACAGTGGATGGATGTTAGCACTTACAAATTAAGTAAAATTACTTCTATCTATGATTTTTTACAATATAAACTTACAAGTATAATATTTTTTAACTGACAGAGTTGATCTTATTAGGGTATCGTATCATACATGTTGCCATAGCTAACAAATGCTAAAACTTCGCAATTGAAAGGTAATTGTAACTATTAAAAATTTGGTGATTTAAAATTATATACTATATTAATTTACGGTTCTTAAATGTCTTGCCACAAGACTTGTCAACACCTAAATTGATTAGATTTTTTTAAGCTCAAGTACTCTTTTCCCATCCACCCCCCCGACCAAAAATTCCTGAAAACCACATCACTTGTTAGTGAAAGTTTAATTCGAAGCCCATCGAACCTTTTACTTAAAAAGAATTATATCATTTGTATGAGATCCATCTAATATTTATCCTTCAATTAAAGTTATTGAGCCACTTCCATACCTCTAGAAGATCATTGTTAAAGAATCCAATAATCTTATCAAAATGCTCTAAGAAAATTATCTTACCTAAAAATTTGAGTCTCCTACTCTATTTATAGAAATCATATAAATATTTGGATTAAAACAAGTCTCATAAATGTTCAATATAATTACAATTCCAAATTCCAATCAAATTTACAAAAAACAAAATGGTTGAGATAAACTGCACCACTGCTCAACTTACTGAAGTCACGTTGACTACCATAGTTGTCATTTTGTAGAACCAATGTAAGACGTATCACTATGCATTTAATAATTCGCATAAATTTCGATTCGGATCTCAAGGATAGGGTAAATAATTTTCTAAATTCACAATTTTTAAAAACAATTCTTTAGTTCATCCAACTTTGGGGCGAATAGATTCTGGGACCAAACGAGACTAAAACTAACTTTTTAATTATGGTGTATAACCTAAATTTATGTTATTTTCAAATTTGAAGCCATTTTCCAAAAATAAGCAAAAATATTTGCTATTTAGGACTACCTTTTAATATCTTGCTATTTACTTTCCTATTACGTAAATCTTTTGTTAAACTTGTATCAGAGGACGTGACCAAAAAATAATTAAGCTAATTAAGTTAATTACTAGTTATTGTACGTATTTAATGCTTGAATCATCATCTACGTGTCCTACTACAAATTATTCACATATTGTGCACAATACAAAGGGATCTAGTTTTGTAGCATTGCAACTAAACGATATTACTGATGTAGTATTAGAACTAAAAGTGAAATTAGCAAAAATTGAAAAAGCTGAAGTTAATGAGTTAAGGAAATGGTTGTATATAGTCCATCCTTCTTTCATTAATGACATTAGACGTACAAACAATCTAATTTAGGCATAAATATCATTTCCAAAACCTAAAAAACAAAATTTCACTTCCTTTGTAAGATATAAAAATTGAAGAAGAAGTAAAAAAACAATTAAAAAATTATTAGAAAAGGAAGCGAAAAAACAAGAGCGAGAGGATGGAATATAAGTAGTACAATTTAAAGGAGTCACAAACTATGTTTGATAAACAGCAAAATTCAGAAGAATTAAACAAGATCATAGGAGTAATAGTGGATAAACAAGAAATATTACCAAATGATAATGAAGAGACAAATAATGCAATTAAAAGAAGAAATATACCAATCTAATTAAACTAGATGATCTGGATATCATTCATTTAGAAGAATTTAATTAGGAGAAATTGGGATAAAAAAACAATATGAAAAATTGGTGGCCAAAAGCAAAGTTAATGGCATTGGTGAAAAACTTAACATCGACAAATTTGAATCCAATTCAGTTAACAATGTAATCCTGAAACCTGAAAAGCTTGGTGAATTATCTAGAAGAAATGCCCATTTTATGAGACTTATATATGTTCCAACAAGAGAAATGACTAACTTTTCATTTGGGTTCATCCCAAAGAAAATTAAAAATCAAATTCCTTAAAAAAAAAACTAACCTTAATCCCATATGGGTTACATCCTAAATATAGATAGTGCTCGCCATAGAAGAGGAAATGTTTTGAACATTCGAAGATATTTATGAATAGTGTCCTACACTTGAATACCACATGTACTGCTAAACATTTCCTAAACTATATCAAATGTAAGTTTTCTGGCACTGTAGCTAATTGACAAAACTCATTAGATGAAGAAGGTAAAAACGTGTTAAGAATGATGACAACACCAGTCGCTATGTTCAAGAAATTACTTAAGAAAATCGAAACTAAATTTATCGGAGGTACATTTGATTCCTAAGAAAAAGATAGAAAATGACAAAGAAATACTTTTTAATAATATAGAGCTTTGGGACATAAGGTATTTGCAATATTATATTACTGAATTTAGTCAATATTATTATAAAATTAACAATAATGAAACCAATCTTAGTATGTTTTATAACAAATTACGTCATCACATAAATTTTATAATCAATAAAAAACACATTACATGGCTTGAAGAGGCAGATGTTATTAATATATTTGGTATAAGAATCTCTTATCTAAAAAAAATTGGTTAATTAATGATCTATGTCTTGATCCCCAAAAACAAAGGAAAATAAAAAAATTTCTAACATGTTAGGATATTCCTTATCAGTGGGAAAATGAACCTGAGAAGAGAAGAAAAACAGTTTTAACAGGCAAAGGGGAGAAATGTATTAGAAAAAATATTATAATAAATCAAGCCTCAAAAAGCAAACGTTTTTTTTCCGAAAAGTTGTCTATTGTCTTGCGGGAAAAATAGTTGTAAGTATTGGGCATGTGGAAAAGTATGACATTATGCAAACAAATATAAAAATAGAAAGAATAACAAACTTATTTAAATATTGGGTAGTTTAAACTATTTTGAGCTTAGCAAAACAGAAACACTAGACTCGGCCATGAAAAAGAACAAGGGATTGTTGAGATTGTAATGGAAGATGAATACGGATAAAGTAATTATGCAAAAACTATTTTTACAGTGGACAATAAATCAATTAGCCATTGGCGACCTTTAAAAAGAAGAAATTTATCGTAGATAATGAGAATAAAGAGATCAAAGAAAATTGGACCCTTCTTATAATACAGAAAGGTATGATCTATAAAAAAAATTATATTTCAATTAAAGAGTAAGTATGTATGTGAATAATGGAAGGAGATTTAGAGAGAAGAGGCTGTGAGTTTAATGTAAGAGAAGTAAATCTCATTAATTTAGAGAATATCCTTAAGCATAATAAAATCAAAAGTATAAATATATCTATGTTGAAAGTGTCCAAATTCAAATCACACCATCAGATGTCGATCATTATGCTTTGTATGCGATATCAGGTATACCAAGTTCAATAATCAAATAATCATAGGAATTAAAACCTACATAATGGTTTAATAGGATTCAATTGACAACTGAAGGTCGAAGATACGTTGGCCTGTGTGGTCCTCGCAACACCATCCACCCCCTCCCGGGTTCGATCCTGGAAGTAATTCAGCTTTGTGCAACGAATTGTGTGGGTAGGCTTGTGTTCTTGGACTCTTATCAGGCTTTGACATCCCCTTGCTGATCCATTATGACCTGTTAGGTACCCTGAGATATAGGCTGAGTGGGATGGGCTCGCTTACCAAAAAAATGATAGCTGAATATTATGTGAGCCCGAAAGACGAATTTGCTAAAAACTTTATGTCCCTTAAAATAAAAACAGTTTGGATGGATACGAAAATAGTAAACTATCCACTGAGGATATTTTGAAAAATAATCGACAAATTAGATAATACTATGAACCTAAAGACTAAGATAACAATGATTAAGGAAGAAAATTTTGAAAGTCCTACTCAAATGTAAAAAAAATTATCATTAAGAAAAATGTAATAAAAATCAATGAGAGTGGAAAAATTATCACTAAACATCAATTATTAACAAGTATGAGTTCAAGATCGGAATGGGGATACGGAGCCTAGTACGTATGGAGCCCTTATTGAGCTGCATTTGATGTCTATCTTGGAGTTATATCAATTAGAGTTGGCAAAAAGTTGCTCGAACCAAATATCCAAATTTGTTTAACCCAAAAAAAACCAGGTACGGTCATGAACTTTTCATCGGAATTTTGAATCCGGACACAACATTTTTTATATTTATATTATCCGAACCCGATTTTGACCCAAATTTAGTCTTGTCTGAATTATCCGACGAGTATCGGACGTCAATTTCTTGTCCGCATTTTGACATAATCTGATTTGTCCAATCCAAATTCGACTCAAACCTGAATTTTTGCCAACACTAATATCAATGATGAAGCCATAGTCTTGCTTATGAAGCTTGAAGCATTCTTAAAAAATATATTTTGTTGAGTACTTAATTCCTAGCTGGGCCACAAGAGAAACTGGAAAGTTAGCCCTCCAGGTTAGAACGTCATATGTAAATGACCTCCCCATCGACTGGCGTGTCCTTCATCACTGTCATCCTCTCCTTTTGTGGCAATTTCCGACTAAGTGGCTCGAACTAACTCATCCGAGTTAGAGACCAGACAACACTTATACTATGGACTCGGATCTATGCATCCAATAACAAGACCGATTGCAAGGGAGGGATCTAGGTTTTTTGGGAGGTAAGGACTATGAATATAGGGTATGTGTTCTAAAAAATGAAAGCAAACTACCATATATGATAATCTGAATTTTTTTTAAATCAAAGATAATATGAGTTTATAGACCAAGACTATTTCCATCTTTCCTTAATGTGCCTTTTGTTGTGAGCCCCTTCAATGTATTTGTTGACTGGAACTATATTCGTCGCATAGCATATTAGCTTAATGAAATTCTTAATACTTTACCCTGCAAAGTTCAAGATGATTCATGTTAATTTTAAAGTATATCTAAATGGTCAAATATGTAAACATGTTCAATGTGTTAGCCTAATTGGCACAACAAAGGATGCAAGACTATTTCTTAAGGAAAAACGATTTTCCTCCCAATAAAGAAAAATAATTTTCTTTTTAAGAAGATAGGAAGTTGATTTTCTTCCTTCAACTCTTTGATGATATGATCAGTTGAGATTTAGGTGCAAAATTCGATTTCAACAATTTGGATCAAAACTTGACTATCCGATGAGAAAGATTAAAATAAACTCAAATCTAAATTTTAAGCTCAAGTCTCTTTCATTTGATCAGTATTTATCTCCATATTGACAATTTAACCGACATTTTTTTGCTTCTAAATAATTTAGTTGACTCGCCACTAAAACAATTTCAATGGTTTGGACAGAAATTTAATTATTAGATAGAAAATATTAAAATAGGCTCAATTTAGATTTTGAGCTCGATATTTTTTCATCTGGTCAACATTTGTTTCCATAACGACAATTCAATTGATATTTTTTCGCCTCTTAATGTGCAGTCAATATTTTTCGCCTCTAAAACAATTTATATTAAAATTTGATTATTAGATAGAAAAGATTAAAATAGACTCAAATTCATATTTTGGACACAATATTCCTTTATTTGGTCAATATTTTTCTTTGCCATGACAATTTAATCAGTATTTTTCGCCACTTAAACAATTCAATTGATATCTTTCGTCACTAAAACAACTTCAGTAGTTTAGATTGAACTTAAGTATCCGAGATGAAGTATTTTTTTAAAAAAACTCAAATATGAATTTTAAACTCAAAATTCCTTTATTTGGTCGACATTTATCTCTACTATTACTATTCAATTGATATTTTTTGCCATTTAAATAATTTAATTGATTTTTTTTATAGAAAATGATTTATTTTGTACCAAATAACAAAAAATGTAACATGAAAATCAATTTTTCTTGAAAAAATATTTTTTATAGAAAATAATTTTTCGGGAAAGCTATTTCCCTTCTAACCAAATACTACCTAAAAAAAAAAGAAATGATCACATGGTTCACAACTTGACATGCAGGCCAGATATTGATTAATGTATTTTATAATTTTTGATAATTATAATTAATTATAAATGTAAAGCTTTTATATTCTTATAGCAACAGTGCAAAATGACACATTTTACTTGTAATTTAATAAATTTGAAAATTATGTATAAAGTGAGATTTTTAAAAAAATTTTAAATTATAAATTATAAACTACTTTCACTATTCTGTACTTTCTAAAATTAAGATAAATGCACATAAACAATATCTTGTGATAAGATATTTATCATTTTACCACACGTTACTATTGAGCAGCTTTATGCTACCAACTCAAATTCTATAAATAGGCGCCAGGCATGCCCCTTTATTTCACCAACACAACCAACTAAGCCATAAGTTGAGAAATGGCGAACAAAAAGGTACAATTTTGGGCGAGATTCATATATCAGTTACAATTTCTTGAATGAGATTGATCTGCAGATCTAGTATAGCACTCTGGGTGAAATACTTTGAATAGCAGAGGCTATACTTAAAAGATCGAAATCAATAGAAGAACCTGTATAATTGACAATTTTCTTCCAAATTCTTAAAGTCACACACAAAAATAAAAGCAACTATGTAATAAACTCTCATAATTGGAGAGATCTAATCATCTACACATCTCTCACAAAAAGTGAGATTGATTAATCTCTCAATTGAAAAAATTATAATTTATAATTTATTTATGTGTCATATAAAAATACATACATTCAAAATATAATATAAGCTTTGAAAATAGACTAATTCGAGGAATCGTTTGTCATTTTTGAATGATGGTACGTCCTCCAGTCACGCATTCGTACTAGGATATTACGTGGCCAACATGAAGCCACAATTGTACTATTTTGCCTGTTGAAAAAATAAACAATTGTACGACCATGGTTCACAATTTTCACATGCATGACATATAATAATTAATTAAAAAAAGTGATAATATATATCTTAACTTTAGTATTGATTGATGTATTTTATAATTTACAACCATCAATTTTTTTAACAGTTAATTATTAATGTAAAATTTTTGTAGTTTTTAGATGTGCAGATGGTACAATAATAACTTTATTTCAGCCACATAATATCATATATGTTAAAAAATAATGAGATAATCACCAAATTTTTTAACAGTTAATGTATAAATAACAATAACAATACTTTTCAGTATGGTCCGCTGTCACGAGATCCTTAATAGTTAATAAATCATGCATGTAATTTTATAAATTTGAGAATTATACATAAAATGATGTTTTTAAATAATTTTTAAGTTGTAATTAACAGTGTTCTTCTGTTCAATGATAGTATTTTTTTAAGTTGAGATAAACACAACTCAAAAAACTTATATTAAGATATTTACTATTTTGCCATATGACATTATTGGGTGGGAGGCTTTTATCACAAGAACTCAAATTCTATAAATAGGGGCTGCCCATGCGTCTTGGGTTCACCAACACAACTAACGAAAACCCTGAAAACCTTCTCCCAGCTGCAACCAAGCCATATAAGTTGAAAAATGGCTAACAACCTTCTCCCAGCTGCAACCACCCTCTTCCTCCTCCTCCTCACCCTAGCCACCGCCGACACGGATGGTGACCTAGTCCTAGACATCGAGGGGAACCCACTAGAAGTCGGCTCAGAATACTATATCTTTCGAGCCGGAGGCATCCTTGGGGCGATAGGGAGGTCCGGCAGACATGGCACAGACGATACTTGCCCTCTCTATGTCATCCAATACCCAACCCCAGTCCATAAAGGTGATCTCGTCAAATTTGTACCCGTCAATGAAACCCAAAAGGAAATCCACCTCTCATCGGACGTCAAAATCGACTCCGGCGAGAGCGCCTACTGTGGGAGCGACGGGTTCTGGAGGCCGATCCTTGATGCCCATACCCGCTCCCAACTGGTCATAGCCTCCGCCAGTCCCAGTGATACGCGTACCACATTCAGGATACAGAAGATTGAAGGCTACCTTAATGCTTATAAGATCGTGTATCCTTTTCCTAGAGGACAAGGGTACTTGTCTCTGTTTCATGACCTCTTTTCTGGGCTTACGTTTGTGCGTGTCGCTATGGATTCTACGGAGGCTAGTCCGTTTATCTTCTCCAAGAACAAGAAGGATGTTGTAGCTAGCATGTAAACCTACTAATTAATCCATCTAAGCATATAAAAGACCTTGTAGGCTGGTTAGCTACTTGTTAATTCTAGCTAGCCTTAAATAAGATTCTTCCTCCCTTGCATGGAGTGGAAGAATGGAGTGGGTCTCCGTGTACTTACTTTTCTCCAAATAAGAGTATAATAATTATTTAAAAAAACGTAAATGTTGTATTGGTGTTTTGATATATTATCACACAAAAAAATCCCTTCCAAGTTAGTATGATGATATATGTCTCATTGTTAGATATTTTTTTAAGTATTTTACTTTAGTCTAATTTAATAAATTACATGGTTGAAATGGTAATACACTTAAAAAATTTCTTATAGTAAGATGTATATCGTTTTACATTAAACTGCAGAATATAAATATCTTGTCCAAAAACACCTTTTAAGAGTCTTGCCTTGATTTAAAAATCATGTTAAATTGAAAATGAATTGTACAATTAATAGTGAAAAGGTGCTAACACTTAGAAATTAAGGATATTATATTTTTATCTATCTATTTTTTACAGTTATGAAATTACACAAATAATATCTTTTAATTGACATGATATATCTAATTAGAATATCATTTTATACTTATCAGCATATCTCACCAATGCTAGAACTTTACAATCGAAAACTAATTGTAACTATTGAAAATTTCATGATTTTAAATTATATAATATATTAATTTAGATTAAGGCCGATCTTGTGACAATATTTGTCAATGCTGAAATTAATTAGATTTTTTAAAGCTCAAGTACTTCTCCCTACCCTCCCAACACCCCCCCCCCAAAAAAAAAAAGCCCCAATACTAATTGGTAGGAGTTTAATTTGGAGCTCACCAAACTCAAATTTTACCTAAAAAAATTATATTATTTATATAAGATTCATCTCATATTCATTTTTCAAAGTTATTTAATCATTTCTATACTTCTAGAAGATCTTTTTTTTTTAAAAAAAACGGCCTATCTTATCAAAATGCTCTTAGGAAATGCCTCACGTAAAATTTGCATATTTCTACTCTATTTATAAGTATTTTTGATTAAAAGGATCTTAAAATATTAAAAATATAAGTATTTCCAAATTCCAATCAAATTTACCAAAAATAATGATTGAGGTAAACTGTATCACATATTAATTATCAGGTTGTCATTTTATGGAAGCGATGCAAGATAACAATACTTAACTTGTAATAATTCATGGCGGCCGGATGTTTATGATGGCCCCATATATTGAATAATGGTGGCCACCACCTCAGACACGTTTTTCATATCGTTTGTGGACCACATCAACTTTGTTTCATTTGCTTAGGAGAATATCAACTTTGTGGACCACATCTACTTTGTTTCATTTGCTTAGAAGGTCACCGACTTTATTTCATTTTTCATGTATACGCTGATATTATCTGATATTTTGTATACATAAAAATTATAAAAATGGGGTAATTGGATCATTTGTTGATCAGGCTATTCCGGGTTGGGGGAACGAGTTTCACTTGTGAGACACACGTTCCATCCTTTTCATTTACAGCTAGACTTTGGTTTGCATGGAATGCAAGTTGGATCGGCAGGCCGGTCCTCCCCACATTTCGTCTTTTATAATTTTTTATTATTTATTTTGGCTTTTGTTTTACTTTGTCTTTTTTTATACCTAAAAAAGGTTGTATGTTGTAAAGTGAGTCCATAATAAATATTTTATTTAATGATCCAAATTGAAGTTCAATTTGTTAGAAAGTGATGGAATGCAAGTTCCAAAAATTTAGAACTTTTTTTGTTGGGGCACACTCGAGTTTCAAAAAATGCAATTATGGTTGGGGATGCCTTCATTTTTGAATTTTGAATCATAATAAGTCCTCCCCTGGCGTGTTCTCATGAAATTCTTTAATGCCCCAAATTCCCAACATTTCATCTGACGTAAAAAAGGAAAAAAGAAAAAGCAAAAGAAAAAGAAAAAGAAAAGAGATAATTACATGGTTCACATAAATGCCACATAATAATTGAAAAGAAAGTGATGCAATATGCCTTACGGTAAGATATTTTAAAATATTTACCTAAATTTCAAAGATTTTTGAACGTTAATAACTTAAATTATTTGGACTTAGACATAAAAATACGGTGGCTGCTTGTTGATACTAGCCGGCGGTGAGTAAGATTCTTCCTTCCTTGCATGGAATGGAAGCATGGAGTGGGCTCTTTCTACTGCTTTTCTCGAAATAAGAATATAATCCTTATTTTTAAAATGTAAATGTTCTATTCATCCTTCGATATATCACTGGAAAACACCCCTCCCGAGTTAGTGTTGATGATTTATGCCTTATCGTCCGATACTTTTAGGCGTCTTACTTTAGCCTAAATTAGTGTATTATATGGCTTAAAATATCAAATTTTTCAATGGGTATAATTAATTAGCAATTGTGAGCCTGTAGTATTGTCGGCTATGCCGATAAAGCACGAATGATGACCTAATTAGATCAACTCTAATCGTGTAGAGGTATGATACACATTTTATAATGGTAACAAATTATGGTTAAGATGGTGATTTTACACAAATTTAAGAATAGTATCGTACCCTTCTACTATTCAATTATGCAATTTTTTTTCCAATTTAATAAATGATAATATTATTTCGGTACAGACTTTTCGGACTGATGAGGTAGCGAAGAACAGACTTACGAGATGGTGAGCGACTTGGTACCATCCTTCCTTCATGCATCTTCCCTGCAAAAAAAGGCAACACCCTATTTATGGATCTGAGAAACGCCTCTTTGAAGCTCAGGTCAGTTTCTTGAGTAGAAGGGTAAAGGCAGTTGAGAAAAGGAAGACCAAAAATCTTGTCTTTATAGGAAAGATTGGATCTTTTCACCAAAAAGGTATACTTTGACCTGTATGATGTCAGAGCCTGAATGTGCATGATGAACTAAATACTTTTCTCAAGTTGTGAAGGTGAGTATTTATAGGAAACTATGCCTGAGGGTTAAAAGGGTAATTTTGCATAGTTTTTTTTTCCACTTCGGCTTGGGCAGATGATTATTTGAATAGATTTGTCCTCATTACGTGGCCTGTAAGTATTTAGGACTCCTGCCCCCCATGCCACTTGTCGAAACCAACCCATCTGCTGATGTGGCACTGATGATGCTTATCAGGGTATACCCGAATCATTTAACCCCTCATATTGTACTCGGAAGACTTCCTAAGAAGATGAGTAGGTAGAATGTGGAGTGAATACTTCTCTCAACTCTATTTCATACTTTCTTGCAACTCTAATCATGCATGCATCGAGAGCATTTATTGCTTTGACCCACTGCTTGAATCCACCTTTTGGCCACAATATAAATGGCAAGGGTGAAGGCTGTAACACCTCGAAAATTTCAGTTACTAATTTCGCTTAATATGTAAATACGTGTTTTATGTTTATGTATTTTAAGTATTTTATTTCGATATATATATGTGTGATTAAAGTTCATATGATTACGTTTGGGGGATAATTACTTACAGTAAAACCAAAAAAAAAAGAGAGGGGGAAAGAAGAGTCAAAAATGTTGGGCTTGACCCCAAAAAAAAAAAAAAAGGAAAAGGGGGGATTTTTTTTCAAGGCTTCACGTGATTTTATCCAAAAGGGGGAGGGAGCTTTGTTTGGTTTTCTTCTTCAACACAAATACACCACACACGCACGACGCAGAGAAGAGAGAAGAAGAAGAAGAAAAGGAGAAGAAGGAGAAAAAGAAGAAGGAAGAGAAGAGGTTTGAGGTTTTGGTTTTGAAATCAACTAAGGTGAGTAATTCTTGTTTTTCTCTAACCCTAAAATTGATTTAGGATAAGATTAATTCGAAAACCTATGTTTGAAATTGAGAATATGAGTTTTGAAGTTGATGTTTTTAGGGTTTGATAGATTAGAAAATAATCTTTGATTGAGAGAAACTCACCCCTAAAGTTGCTTGGTTAATTGTGCTTTTTGGATTGATTAGGGGGTTGTGAGTTGTTGGGTATGTTGTGAATTCATCCAATTACATGTTAAATGATGGATTTTTGGATTGATTATTGGTATTGGATGAACAAGAGAATTGAAGCATAAGTGTTGAATTTTCGGATTTTGCACAGGTCTGCTACTGTTTGATTTTTTTTTTGAATTACTGGCAGCTCGAAAAATCCTAAAAATTTTACTGTAGGTTACCCAGGATATTAGGCAACTTCTGGTAAATTTTCATGAATTTTAGATGTGTAGTTTATAAGTTATGCATTTTTGATCAAATCTGCCCTGCACTATCATGCTGAAATTCGGTTGATATTTTAAATTACTGTGAGATATTGGGTTGGAGAAAATCATGAAAATTTTATTGTAGAATGCTGATAATGTCTGGAAATGTTCTGTAAAGTTTTATGAATTTTGGATGTGTATTTTAGGAGTTATGAATTTTTGATTGGGACTGCCCTGTTTTGGTACTTGAGTTCGGTTACTGTTTTAATTTTTGTTTTGAAGGATATGGTTGGAGAAAAACTATCAAAATAATACTATAGCTTCCTCGTGGTATTTGGTGTTCTCTGGTAAATTGTTCTGAATTTTGGTTGTGCATATTAAAAGTTATGAATTTTTGAGTTTAATTCGCAGATTTTTGATTATTTTGGCTGACTGTTTGAATTTCTGGGAATGATTGGCGTGGACAAAAATCATGAAATTAATATGTTAGAATCTACATGCCATTTTTCAATTGCCTGCAAAGTTTGGTAAAGATTGGATGTGTATGATGTGAGTTATGAATTTTTGAGTGAAAGTAACTTATTTAGTGTAATTATGGATTATTTGCATGTTTACTCC
The DNA here is from genome assembly GCA_029747015.1 of Carnegiea gigantea. Taxonomy (NCBI): domain Eukaryota; kingdom Viridiplantae; phylum Streptophyta; class Magnoliopsida; order Caryophyllales; family Cactaceae; genus Carnegiea; species Carnegiea gigantea. The sequence goes on along the minus strand of JAKOGI010000560.1, from coordinate 237,051 downwards.
GTAACTTAGATATGAAAAGGTCATTGTTGAGCTTCCTAAGAATTCTGCTTGTGCGATGAATCATGGGAAACTTGTGAAAGTATTTTGAATGGAGACAATGAATTATACGATTTTCTTAAGTTATGTTTTGGGGAAAAAGGTTCATGTCTTGCTTTAGGCTATTACAGGGCGTTCTAGAACTATGGCCATAGAAGTAGTTGTCTTTGTGTTTGGAGCTGTGTCAGTCGTTGGCTGGTACCTTGAGTGGGCGCTACCCGGTTCGCCAATTGGCTCTCAGTTTGTGTTATTTGGGAGCTATGTGGATCCCTGGTTTTTCAGGATGTGAATGTGACTCCACAGTTTGTGTTTTGAGGACATCTACATACTCTAGAGCGTTGGGTTCCTGATTGGTACCTTGAGTGGGCATTGCCCAGTCCGCCAGGATGTGTTTGTGACCCTTGTGTTTTGTGATAGTTCTTTGTGTAAGTCATGAGTTGTTTTCCCCTAACCTAAAAGTTTTGCATTCAGTTAAGAATATGTGATGTGTTGTGAAATTGATTTTGGCTTGGATCCGGATTTCGGATGTGACATGGAATTGGGTTTCGTTTGGATTTGAAATTTGGATAAGTTATGAAATCAATTTTGCTCTTAGTTTTGGATTTTGCATTTAGTTTTGGATTTGAAGGTTCATTCAAAATATCTACAAGCTTGTGATTAAATTTGGAATGTGTTTATGGCTAGTACGCGAATTTTTGTGAAAAAGATTGCTTTGATGTGTGTGCTAATTGTGGTTATGGGCGGGCCATTACGTTGCTTAGTAGATTCTGCTCTCTTTTGGACTCTAGTGAGGACGATGAGCGCAAAGGACGTGATTGGTATGGGACAATCATGGTTAGTTAAGTGAATAGACTAACCGTAGAGTTTGTTCAGGGACTTACGTGAAAACGAGAGTCCTTGAATTGTACTTGGTATGGGACAAGTACAATTAAGCTACGCTAATTGCCTATTCCATGACATAAGTATATTGTGGGTAGCTGTGATATTTGTGAATATATGAGATATGAAAGGTATGAGTTTATCTTGATTCTTGAAGCCTACAAATATTTGTCTATATGTCGTGAGATATGTATACTGCGTGATTATGTGTGAACCGGTTAATGTGCAAAGTGAACAGTGGGGAAGGTAAGGGTTATTCACTGAGCTCGGGGAGCTCATGACCTCACCATTTTTTTTAGGTTTTGGAAGCGAGAAGGGACCCCAAGAGCATTAAGAAAGCTCGCTAGCTCTGAAACACTTTTGAAGAACTTATTTGGAACTGTAGGGTCCGTAGTATGTATAAAGTATGAATTATGTTAGTAAATGCAGTTCTGAATGTATTTTGGTTCAGAAATATGTAATAACATTATGGATACGGCTAAGTGTGTATGTAATGCATGTTTTAGGTTGACTATCTCGACCTTTAGTTCGATTTCGATAAGAGCTTCTGTTGCTATCGCCTATGAACAGGTCAATTCAGGTCAATAAGGTCATAGAGCCTGGTGGGCGCTACTGACCGAGCGTCCACGGCGGTGACGCGTCCGTTCACTTCGGGCGGGGCGTTACAGAATGGTATCAGAGCGCAAGCAACCTGCGACCTATAGGACTTATATGCGTGTGTGCTTGATTTAGTGCTTGTGAATGTGAAAACTATGTGTTAATGTGATCGTATATGTGCTTAACTGACTTATTTGTGCCTAACTTAGTGGTGGACCATATTCGAGCAATCATTCAGCCTCCTAACGTACTTGTAGCCAACTCATTTAGATGGCCACTACAGGAGGAAGTGGTGGGTCTGGGTCTGGTGATGGAGGTGGTAACGCCGACCCTATGGTAGGAATTAATCTGCTGAACAAGTTCCTCAAATTGCAGCCCTCAAAGTTTAGAGGAACTACGAATCCTTCAAAGTTAGATGAGTGGATGAGGGAGCTTGATAAGATATTCAAGACAATGATGTGTCCCGATGAGTATAAAGTGGGTTTGGCTACGCACTTGTTCACGGGCGAAGCGGATCATTGGTGGGATTCCGTTAAGCCGAGTGATGAGGAGGAAAAAACAAACCCACTAACTTGGGAAAAGTTTAAAGAGAAGATGAATGAACAATATTATCCTAGGGATGTGCAGAGAGCTAAGGAGTTAGAATTCTCTAACTTGGGGCAGGGTAAGATGACCGTGATGGAATATGGTGCTAAGTTTACAGAGCTCAGTCGGTTTGGGAGACACCTTGTGGACACGGAGCAAAGAAAAGTTGATCGATTTGAAGATGGTTTAGATATTAAAATTCGGAAAGGTTTATCATTGCAAGTCTTTACTAAGTATCAAGACATATACCAAAGAGCAATGCGAGTTGAAAAGGTTTTGAATGAAGGTAAAACTAAAAATGCAACTACGACCAAGAAATCAAGTGGAGGAAGCTTAGCCTTTGAGAAACAAAAGAACATTGCTCAAGGAGAGCGAATGCTTGAACCAGCTTCAGATAAGAAATACTGTGAGTTCTGCAAGAAAATCCATGGTGGAGTTGAATGCTACTGAGCAACGGGCAAGTGCTTCAACTGCGGAAAACCTGGCCATATAGCTTCCCAGTGCCCCCAACCGAATAGAAGGGCTCCTGGAAGCTCGAAGAGACCATTCTCTAATGAAAAAGGCATACCCCAGCCACCGAACAAGAAGACAGATTACGATAAGGGGAAAGGTTCCGCAGGAAGGATTTATGTTATGAAGCCATCGGAGAAAAGTTAAGCGGACTCGCATCCGGCGTACAAGGAAAGGTAAGTTTCGAGGACGAAACTTATTTTAAGGGGGAAAGGATGTAACACCCCGAAAATTTCAGTTACTAATTTCGCTTAATATGTGAATACGTGTTTTATGTTTATGTATTTTAAGTGTTTTATTTCGATATATATATGTGTCATTTAAGTTCATATGATTACGTTTAAGCGATAATTACTTACAGTAAAACAAAAAAAAAAAAAAGAGAGGGGGAAAGAAGAGTCAAAAATGTTGGGCTTGACCCAAAAAAAAAAAAAAGGAAAAGGGGGGGATTTTTTTTCAAGGCTTCATGTGATTTTATCCAAAAGGGGGAGGGAGCTTTGTTTGGTTTTCTTCTTCAACACAAATACACCACACACGCACGACGCAGAGAAGAGAGAAGAAGAAGAAGAAAAGGAGAAGAAGGAGAAAAAGAAGAAGGAGGAGACGAGGTTTGAGGTTTTGGTTTTGAAATCAATTAAGGTGAGTAATTCTTATTTTTCTCTAACCCTAAAATTGATTTAGGATAAGATTAATTCGAAAACCTATGTTTGAAATTGAGAATATGAGTTTTGAAGTTGATGTTTTTAGGGTTTGATAGATTAGAAAATAATCTTTGATTGAGAGAAACTCACCCCTAAAGTTGCTTGTTTAATTGTGCTTTTTGGATTGATTAGGGGGTTGTGAGTTGTTGGGTATGTTGTGAATTCATCCAATTACATGTTAAATGATGGATTTTTGGATTGATTATTGGTATTGGATGAACAAGAGAATTGAAGCATAAGTATTGAATTTTCGGATTTTGCACAGGTCTGCTACTGTTTGATTTTTTTTGAATTACTGGAAGCTCGAAAAATTCTGAAAATTTTACTGTAGGTTACATTGGATATTATGCAACTTCTGGTAAATTTTTATGAATTTTAGATATATATTTTATAAGTTATGCATTTTTGATCGAATCTGCCCTGCACTATCATGCTGAAATTCGGTTGATATTTTAAATTACTGTGGGATATTGAGTTGGAGAAAAATCATGAAAATTTTATGGTAGAATTCTGATAATGTCCGGAAATGTTCTGTAAAGTTTTATGAATTTTGGATGTGTATTTTAGGAGTTATGAATTTTTGATTGGGACTGCCCTGTTTTGGTACTTGAGTTCGGTTACTGTTTTAATTTTTGTTTTGAAGGATATGGTTGGAGAAAAATTATCAAAATAATACTGTAGCTTCCTCGTGGTATTTGGTGTTCTCTGGTAAATTGTTGTGAATTTTGGTTGTGCATATTAAAAGTTATGAATTTTTGAGTTTAATTCGCAGATTTTTGATTATTTTGGCTGACTGTTTGAATTTCTGGGAATGATTGGCGTGGACAAAAATCATGAAATTAATATGTTAGAATCTACATGTCATTTTTCAATTGCCTACAAAGTTTGGTAAAGATTGGATGTGTATGATGTGAGTTATGAATTTTTGAGTGAAAGTAACTTATTTAGTGTAATTATGGATTATTTGCATGTTTACTCCGTAACTTAGATATGAAAAGGTCATTGTTGAGCTTCCTAAGAATTCTGCTTGTGCGATGAATCATGGGAAACTTGTGAAAGTATTTTGAATGGAGACAATGAATTATACGATTTTCTTAAGTTATGTTTTGGGGAAAAAGGTTCATGTCTTGCTTTAGGCTATTACAGGACGTTCTAGAACTATGGCCATAGAAGTAGTTGTCTTTGTGTTTGGAGCTGTGTCAGTCGTTGGCTGGTACCTTGAGTGGGCGCTACCCGGTTCGCCAATTGGCTCTCAGTTTGTGTTATCTAGGAGCTGTGTGGGTCCCTGGTTTTTCAGGATGTGAATGTGACTCCACAGTTTGTGTTTTGAGGACATCTATGTACTCTAGAGCGTTGGGTTCCTGGTTGGTACCTTGAGTGGGCATTGCCCAGTCCGCCAGGATGTGTTTGTGACCCTTGTGTTTTGTGATAGTTCTTTGTGTGAGTCATGAGTTGTTTTCCCCTAACCTAAAAGTTTTGCATTCAGTTAAGAATATGTGATGTGTTGTGAAATTTATTTTGGCTTGGATTCGGATTTCGGATGTGATATGGAATTGGGTTTCATTTGGATTTGAAATTTGGATCAGTTATGAAATCAATTTTGCTCTTAGTTTTGGATTTTGGATTTAGTTTTGGATTTGAAGATTCATTCAAAATATCTACAAGCTTGTGATTGAATTTGGAATGTGTTTATGGCTAGTACGCGAATTTTTGTGAAAAAGATTGCTTTGATGTGTGTGCTAATTGTGGTTATGGGCGGGCCATTACGTTGCTTAACAAATTCTGCTCTCTTTTGGACTCTAGTGAGGACTATGAGCCCAAAGGACGTGATTGGTATGGGACAATCATGGTTAGTTTAGTGAATAGACTAACTGTAGAGTTTGTTCAGGGACTTACGTGAAAACGAGAGTCCTTGAATTGTACTTGGTATGGGACAAGTACGATTAAGCTACACTAATTGCCTATTCCATGACATAAGTATATTGTGGGTAGCTGTGATATTTATGAATATATGAGATATGAAAGGTATGAGTTTATCTTGATTCTTGAAGCCTACAAATATTTGTCTATATGTCGTGAGATATGTGTACTGCGTGATTATGTGTGAACCGGTTAATGTGCAAAGTGTAACAGTGGGGAAGGTAAGGGTTATTCACTGGGCTCGGGGAGCTCATGACCTCACCATTTTTTTTAGGTTTTGGAAGTGAGAAGGGACCCCAGGAGCATTAAGAAAGCTCGCTAGCTCTGAAACACTTTTGAAGAACTTATTTGGAACTGTAGGGTTCGTAGTATGTATAAAGTATGGATTATGTCAGTAAATGCAGTTCTGAATGTATTTTGGTTCAGAAATATGTAATAACATTATGGATACGGCTAAGTGTGTATGTAATGCATGTTTTAGGTTGACTATCTCGACCTTTGGTTCGATTTCGATAAGAGCTTCTGTTGCTATCGCCTATGAACAGGTCAATTCAGGTCAATAAGGTCATAGAGCCTGGTGGGCGCTACTGACCGAGCGTCCACGGCGGTGACGCGTCCGTCCACTTCGGGCGGGGCGTTACAAAGGCGGCGAATCCTTGCTTTTTACCCTAACAATTTCTTTGGGAAATCTTCCCTTTGTGACTATGAGGTTCCCATTCACTGGCTTAACATGAGCGAGATAGTTGTTGATGTCTGGGAGATCTTCTATTGGGGTAAGTTGGATGAGGTTGTGCCTCCTCCTCCCCGAATCCTTCGCCCGCGGACTTCCAACTAATATGTCCAGACTTCATAAGGGAAGAGGTGGAGGCTGCCTAAGGGTTTGGCATTCCAAAGATAGTGCATGCAACGTTTTATGCTATGATAGCAGATTATGCGGACCTGAGGTTGTGGGCAATGTCTTTGAGGAGGCGCTAGAGAAACTTCAACGGCACTCCTTTGAGGCCTGGCAACAAAAAAGCTATGGTTCGTGACACTACAGCCACATCCCCGACGGCCGTCAACGCTACAGAGGAGAGTGTGGGCTTGAGCAAGACTATGGGCGGCAATGGGGCGGGTACAGGACGGGTTTAGTCATACCCCCACTCATGCCTATTTTCAAAATTAATATTCATACTCACACCATATCTATCGGGTATTGTAAAACTATACCCATACCATACCCGTTGGGTATAGCGGGTATGCAGGTTTTATTTAGGTCCATATAAAACAAAATGAATTAAACTCATGTTATACCCATATTCAATATCAAATAGCCAATATGTCATTTGAATGTCAAGATTCCAACAAAATATCATATCCACCAAATACAGCTTTCAAATTCAGGCAAAAAATGAACACTCTATAGTTTTAATTTTTAACAAAATATCTCATCGGAATCTTGAATATATCATAGAACTCAAATACACTAGTAAAATATCTAAATTCAAGCAACGAGCTTGAATTTTGAATAAATGGGTACGGATTTTATATGGGAAGGATATGAAGCCGGTACAGGAGGGGTATTGATAAATGGGTACGATGCGGGCATTGAACGGGTGGGAGTTATACCCATACCCATACTCATTTTCGTAATGCTCGCTCCAGACCCATTTTTTTCCTTATTTTTCAATACCCATACCTATATCCATTGGAATGAGTTTTGCAGGTTTTAAGCAGGTACAAATTTTTTTTGTTGGCCCTAAGCAAGACTCCGGCCGCGTCTGGAGGAGATGGAGATTGATTTCTCCTTAACGAGCCGTCTGATCCCCTGCCTCTCCTTAGAGTTATATTTTTCTTTTTCTCTTTTGTAGTTGTACATGCTAAAATGAAGGAAATGAATGAGATTATCTGCAAGTGGTGTTCTTTTTGTCCTTATCCCTCCTCACATTAACTCCCGCTCTTTCCCCAAGTTAACTGTGTGTCTGCCTGAAGTGTTTTTCATTTCTGCCCATTGGGAGATCCTCTTTCGCGCATTTAATGCCTCCTTTTTGCTGGTGTGACGAGGAATTGAAGTGAATTCTTCATTTTTACCCCCATTCTTTGTAAAATTTTCCAAACCAACAACATGGTGTTCCCCTTCCATCTTAATACAGAAGAGATGGTTGTGCATGTTTAGGGAGGCGTTCAACTGGTGGAAGAGGAATAGTTCAACTGCTCCCTGTTGTTGCTCGCAGACCATCAAATAATATGCCCAAACATCATTAAGGCAGACGCGGAGGAGATCGCCCGAGACTCCCAAATCTCGAAAATCATTCAAGCGATGTTCTATGCCATGATTGTCAATGACGGTCTGGAACAGGGCATCATTCTTCGCATCATGACTAGAAATCTTAGAGATGCTATGGTAAATCTCGGTTGGTAAGCTTTTGAAGCGTGACAGAGAATAGACAAGTGACAGCTGTTGTCTGCCCGACAACCTCCCGCAACTGCGCTCGCCATGGCAAACCTGGCTGCGTCCCCGGTCTAGGGGTGGCTCCCGCGGAGAGCATTGGATCAAATGAGACCCCAAAGGCATTGCACGATGGTGGCAATTGAAATTGCGCCCAAGGCGGCTACCTTTCTTCTTTTCACCTTTTCCTTATGTAATCGAAAAGCATGAATGAAAGGAAGTGAACTTCAGTTGTTTAAAGTTTGATGTGTTCCTCCGTTACCATTTTCTTGTTATACATCAAAAGTTGTCTTAGTTAGCTTGAGGCCGTGCTTAGCGGTCTTTCAGCCCGTTGGGGGGTTAAAGGTGTAGTGGATGGCCAAAGGCTGTGCTTTGAAATGCTTAACCCCCAAGGGGCCTAAAAGTGTAGCGAATGACCAAGGATCTTGACCAAGGGTCATGCTTTGAAACCCTTAGTCTTTTTGGGGGGGGCTAAAGTGTAGCAGACGACCTAGGATCGTTGCTCAGCGATCCATAGCCAATTGGAGGCTAAAGGTGTAGGGGACAACCTAAGGCAGTGCTTAGAGATCCTTAGCCCCTTGGCAGGCTAAAACAATGTTAAGAGAACCGACCGGTGATCAAATCAACTGACTGAGTGAGTTAATGGGTCAACTAGTCAAATCGTTTGGACTGGAGTTAGATCAATTAACCTGTTTTACCATCGAACTATATTAGACCAGTCTAACTCGATTGTATAACATTCTAGATTATTTGCTTTAAAAATAAAGTTTAGACATAATATTATAACATATAGCATGAAATTGGAATGAAATGAATGAAATAAATATTATAATTATTTATTATCCTTTTATTCATGTTGAATAATTATGAAGAAAGTCATTATTTAAGCAAAGCATATTTCATTAAGTTAAGAACAACTAAGCATAGGTGGGGTTGGGCCAATCCCAATTAAAGTATTGGCTAGAACCCATAAAAAGCAAACCCTAATTCATTGGTTTATCTTCTCACTATTCCACCTGTAATCCATGCATTTCGGCTTCTCCTTCCTCCTCTCTCTCTCTCTCTCTCTCTCTCTATCTCTCTGTGCACAACACTACAACAGTATAATACAAGCAATAATTCCAATGAGTTGAAGTAGTCGACCATGTGACACTGCCGAGTTACCGAAGCAGCTGCCGATTTTCCAGATCCTGCATATCCAAGCTTCCTTGGCACCGGAGATTAGTCAAGAACCATGGTTGCTAGCTTAGGAAAGTTAGGTTTTGCTTTTTTTTTTAATTTTTTTATTTTATTAAAGTCATTTGCAGAAATCTTGATTCAACCGCGGGTGGTTCGGGTCCAGCTGGTTCGCTAGGTTGATTGATTTTTTCCGATTTTATCTGATTCGATGGCTCAAACGGTTTAAGACTTTAAATACATTGTTAAACATGTTGGTTTCTGGCCCGACCAGTTCAACTGGCCGGTTCGGTTTTGCCAACATTGGGCCAAAGGTGTAGTGAATAGCCTCGAGCGAGGCTTTGAGATTCGTAGACCATAGGAGACTAAAGGTGTAGCGGACAACCTAGGATCGTATTTAACGATCCTTATCCCCTAAAGGGGATAAAAGTGTAGTGGACGACATGGGGTTGTGCTTTGAGATCTTTAGCCATTTGGGGACTAAAGATGCAGTAGACGACTTTGAACCATGCTTTGAGACCCTTCGCCCATAGGGGCTGAAGGTGTAGGCAGAGGCGAAGCTCTTTGAGGGCCACAGGGGGCTATGGGCCCTGTTATTTAATAGATAAATATTTTGGGAATGTATAACACATGTACTAGACAATGCAGATGGTATGGTGCATTATTTATTTGAGGTCTCATGTTCAACTCTAGCATGCTCTTGTTCTCTTCTGGCCCTTTCATTTTTTTTTTTTTTTGGTTGTCAACTTGCCCTTTCATTTTTCTGTGACTCTTTCAGTAAAAGTTAGGGGTGCAAGTGCATGAATATGCTGAGACTGAGGTGTTTTTTTCCCTTCTTTTTTGGGTGCTCTGCAACTATTTCCTTATTTAACTCTCCTCTTAAATGTTTTGTCTCTTTTTTGGGTTTAAAGAAACCATGAGAAGTATTACAATACAATTTTTTAAGGAGGAGAAGAAATCAAATGTAGGATTTAATGTACTCTATTTGTCAATTTATCCACTAAAATCAACGCTTCACTGTTAATTAAAAATCTATGTATAGTTTCAAGAATATAAGAATAGATTTTTTGTTCTTTGTCTCTTCTTTAAAATATAAAAGACATGCAAATTTAATGTTTAAGACAATAAAGGGACAATGTTAAAAACAACTAATGTAGGCTTAATATACCATATCGCTAATGTTTATTGTTTAACACTACCATCTTTGATACACTACGTCGTACTCTTCTTAGTCTTCTAGCTTCATATACAATATGCAACATATTAGGGGTTATTAGTAACAAAATGGAAAGTGAAGAGCACCACAACAAAAAGAAGAGGCAACTTGAAGATCAACAAGCAAGATCGCTTTTAAAAAGGTATTTCATGCATGAACACCAAAAACTTCAACAATTTAGGGTTAGATGTAATGTTGTTTCCTTGATTGATGTAGTTTGAAGTAAACTTCAACAAGCAAGACTGTTTAGTTCTGTAAATGCTGTAATCAGACATCATCAAATTATGACACTCATATACTGAACAAAATATAACGCATATTCAGCCCCCTCAAGTGGCTAAAGTGAATGAAGTTTGACTTGGTCTCAAGGTAGCATGAACAAAGTTCTGGGATAAGATTAATCAGAAAAAAGACTGGATATTCACTCATATGTGTAAATGCCATTGCTATGCTAATTGCTGAGTATTTTTAAAGAATATTAAGATCTATTGTTTCTAAGTATTAGTGTTAGGAGTTTTACTTAACCGCAAGTGCACGGCGTAGCTGTAACTAGCAACCGACAAGTACGGGTCGAATCCACAGGGAACTTGGTTTCAACTACTAGAACTAATTGGACTAACTCAAGCTAGGCAATTGCCGAGTGAAGTTGGTTTAACTAATTCTAACTCTATTTGTCTAAGACAATAATGAGAAGGAAAATCCTGGATTGGGGTTCACCGCACTATGACGTTCATTGGAAAATAAACTAGGTCGTGTGAATCTGCCTGTAAGATAATTGAAATGGAATTATTACCGATTTAAAGCATCTACGCCTACTTTCGAAGGTCATTAGACTGATCAGGCTAACCTAGTTGTCTACTTTCGTGAAACTAGAATAACAAAACCACAAGATCATGTAATTTCAATTCCCAATTGCACCCCCAACTACTTTCGTGTCAGGTAATTCAATTGCTCACAAAGCTACTCTAAGTAAAGGACCTAACTTTCGTTAGTCTCCTAAACCCTAATTAAGAACATGAATGAAACCCTCTCAGGCAATTCATCGAACACCTGGCATGCTAAGTGAGAGTTCAATTATTTTTTAGGTGTAATTCACACAAACCTAGCAATAACACTCCAAATCACATCACAGAGGCTACACCCAATTCAAGATTGAGAATTTAACCACTAAACATAATGAAAACTAAGATTTCAATCAATGACATACACATGCCAAACAATACGAAACTCGAATTACAGCGTAGAAGAAAAAGGGTGAAGAGAGTACCAAATCTGTAGCAACGATCTATTGAGAATAATAAATCAATCCGCTCTTCAATCTTTAATTCAATAACATTGCAAAAGCTAAAGCCTAGAAAACCTAGAAATCGCCTAATACCAGAGGGAGAAGAAAGGTAGAATAAAAACTGTCGAATCCCAATGCCGAAACACGACAAAACAGCGATAACTAAAGTGGCACGGTCGTGCCATGCGGCACGGGGGCCCCGTGCCAAATTTCTGCCGGACGAAAATGCGAAAACCTGATGAAAAACAACCATGCCACACAGCACGGCCAGGCCGTGCCACGTGGCACGGCCACACCGTGCCATGTGGCACGGTCGCTGCCCGCTTGTTCTTCGCCCGGTTTATTGTGCGACGCGTCTTCTTTGCTCCTTTTCCTCCCGTATTCGCATATCTTTTCATCCTTTTCAATAATAACTCCTGCAAATATGAAATATTATCATATGAGTGAAATCAGCACTAAAAGGGGCGAGTTTTGACCCATTCTTTGATAACATTTAACGTGAAAATACTAAAAGAAAGGGTCAAATAGGAGGCTAAATATGACAAAATAGAGATTTAACACGCCCCCATGCTTATCTCTTGCTTGTCCCCAAGCAAGACTACGCTATGAAAGATCGGGGGGGCGGTGGACCTCTAAGCACACCCTCTTCAAGGAAAGGGTGATAAGTTAATAAATCATGCTGGATCATGCATCAAAGGTAGCCAAGTCAAGGTGTGGAAAGTAATTTCAACAAAACGTATGCAATGTCATCCATAAACCACTTTATCCAAATGAAACATACCAAACACCCCAATATTGAAACGCATGGTAGGACATAACTTCCCTCAACAAACGGCGAGCAAGTAAGACTGGTAGGACCTCACTTTTAGGGCAAAGTGGAGCACTCCTCTCAATGTGTTTGAAATGTGTAACAAGGGTACGCTCAATTACTCCAACCAATCAGTCAAACTTCCATATGCTTGGTAATGTTCTCTACTCTCTACCACGAGAATGCAATATGCAATATGTTAATCATGAGGACTTGCAATAGGGATGTAATGGGGCTAAGGTAGGGGTGAGAAGTGGAATAATTTGGGAAAGTGGAGCTATTGGTCAAAGACTAGGGAGCAAGAACACTTCCACAATTCAACATTAAGGACACAACTTCACACCATACTTGCGAATCGAGTCGCAAAGCTCGCAAAAACCTCTGAGAGGGGACCAAACAAGCTTACTGCGAAAAGTTTCCATGCTACCCATTTTATTTGCAACTGCTCATTGTTTTCTTCTCTTCTTTTTTTTTTTCCCTTCTTTTTTTTTTCTTTTCATTGAGAAGCAAAAACGGACGCATATGGATAGCGTTGGAGGAACAAAAACTAATTCGCGATTTCCCCAAATGAACCACTGATATTATACCCGAAGTGATGGTCAATTGCCCCAAACATGCCCAACTACATTGAGGAAGTGTCGCCCCACTAGACCTTGACAAGGATGAAGGAAGTATGCACAGGTCAAGTGTGTAATAAATGTGGTGCAACAACAACGACCGGGGAAAAGGCTCAAAGGGCTAGCAAAGGGATAGCATGCAACAACGGGTGGCTTTCTGGCTAATGTGGCTACATGAACAAAGATCGCCTCAATCATGTCGACGCATGCAATTGCTAAATGCAGTTTCAAGGAGAACAAGACCAAGTTCTAGAGATGCATCATGGAGGAGTCACACATGAAAGAAGATGGAGACTATATGTAATGAATAGTCATTAGGCTCAAAATCTCACAGATAAAACTACCACAGTCAAGTGACTTACTCTAGAGTATGTCCCATTTGTCAAGTTCAATCAGATCAAACCATATGAATCTCAGGGGTAATTAGCATGCAACATAGGGCAAAGGGACTATGGCTGACAAAGACAACCCAGTTTGCATAAAAACTCACACCAAGACAAGTCACACCTCAATACACAACCAAACATGATCGATCAATCATCACCCCTTTCAGTCTCATCACAAGAGGGGTTTTCGCAAACCGTATATTTTTATTTTTTTATTTTTTTTTTCAAAAGTAATAAAACTAGCTACTAAAGCAATAAAGTTATAAAGGATAATGAAGAGAAGGGTAAAAAATGGTACCTGGGAAGCTTACGAATGCCCGACTCGATTATTTCTCCTTTTGAATGCGAACGCTAACCCTATATGCTCTAAACTACATGCTCCGATAATAAAAGGGTAAAAATAACTTAGTCCAACTATATGAAGTCCTATCTCAATGATGCAAATACGAACGATGCCTAAGAGCGACAAGCTCACCCCCCCATGCTTGAAACTTTCATTGTCCTCAATGAAAAGGACGCTGAAAAAGGGGAAGGGAAGGGGGTAGAGGAAGAAAAAAAGGGGGGGAGTGACACGTTCTCTTCTCTTCTTTTTTTTCTCTTTTTTTTTTTGGTAAGCAATAAATACCTTGGGTTGCCTCCCAAGAAGCGCTTGTTTTAGGTCCTAAGCTTGACCGTTACCTCAGGAATATGATGCTCGCGTGATGTAGGGAGGTGTGGGGATGGAAGAAGGAAATAACGAGTGAGCCAGCACTTCCCCATGGCTAAAGTCAGGCATCAGTGTCGCCTGAGGAGGTCCGCCAGTAGCAGTAGTAGGCGGTGGAGGTCGGGGAGGCAGAGCAGGCGGCCGCAGATGGGATCCGCCATCCCAGTCTTGAAGTTCCACTCTCACGACAGCTGGAGGAGTGGAGACGGTCGGGGCCGCAAGCGCAGAGTGTGCACCTGGGGCGGGAGGTGGTATGGGTGATAAAAAATGAAAATCCACCCGCTCGCCACAGACGGTGAAGGACATGGTGCCCATCTGCACATCAATCACAGCCCCTGCGGTCGCGAGCAAGGGGCAACCCAAGATGAAGGGGGGGAAGGCATCGTCCGTATCAAGGACGATAAAGTCACACGGGACCAGAAAATTCCCCACCTGGATCGGAACGTCCTCCAGGATGCCCACAGGACGCCTGATGGAGCAGTCAGCGAGCTGAATAGTGATGCTGGTGAGTGTGAGGTCTCATAATCGCAGCTTCTTGCAGAGAGAGAGCGGCATGATACTCACACTAGTGCCCAGATCGCAGAGAGCTCTCTCAATCTGCACATCCCCTATACAGCAAGGGATGGAGAAGCTGCCAGGATCCTGCAGCTTGGATGGCGACCGCCTTTGCAAGAGCGCACTGCAGGAGCCGCCAACGGAAGCTATAGAAGCCTCCCTAGATGCTCCCTTCTTGGACAGGAGCTCTCGTAAAAATTTCCATTATGCAGGGGCACTCTGGAGAGCTTCCAAGAAGGGGCTACTGGCATAGATTCGGCGTAGGATTTCCAGAAATCGCTCGAATCTAGGTTCAAGCTGAACGAGCTCAGACCATGCCAGTCGTTGAGGGAAAGGCACTCGAGGGTGGTAAGTGCGATCAATAGGTTGATGGCGGGTTTCCTCAATAGGGCTCAGACCCTCATTTTTCTCCTTTTCCTCAGTTCCGACAGAAGCAGAAATCGGAACTACCTCATGGAGAACCATCACTGGGCTCTCTTCTAACCCCGCGCCCACAGTAGATATGGCATTGACTTGGCGGCGGGGGTTGACCTCGGTCTGACCCGGAAGTTGCCCTTGAGATCTGGACAGGTGGCTCACCTGCTGAGCAATCTGGGCAATCTGTGTATCCATGGTTTTCTGATGGGCAGCCATGGAATCCACTCTGGAGGTCAATACCTGAATATTTTCTTTGAGAGTCTCATTTGTCGTGGTCTGGGTCGCTATGAAGCGCTCCATAAGGCTCTCCAGGTGAGATGTGGGTTCAGGAGGTGGAGGAGGTGGAGTGTAGGGGGCTCGGTTGTGGAAACCGGGTGGCTGGTTGGGGTTTTTATAGAGGGGGTTCGGACGAGTATTCCAACCCTGGTTGTAGGAGGTGGGATGAGGGTTATTTTGAGCAGGTTGGGTGTAGGTATGATAGGCGTTGATGTGCTCAATGCTAAAGGGGGCATTGTAGCACTCAACGGCAGTATGACCCTATACACCGCAGGCCTCACAAACGGCATAGATCCCCATCGCTGGCCCCGAGGAAGTGGCTGATGAGGTAGCCACTTTCTCCAAACGCTGTGCAAGGACATCCACCCTACTCGCTAGGAGTGTCACAGCGTCAACCTGGTGCCGGCCACTTCCCCTCTGGGGGACGGCCCTCTCACTAGACCAATGATAGTTGTTGGAAGCCATCTCTTCCAACAACGCCTTCGCCGCTTCGATCGATTTGCCCATGAGAGCACCCCCTGCTGCAGCATCAACTGAAATTTTCACCGACCGCTCTAATCCATTGCAGAAGGTTTGGATTAGGAGCCAGTCGGGAACTCCATGGTGGGGGCACTGGCGCTGGAGGTCCTTGAATCTCTCCCACGACTCATATAAAGACTCACCATCCTGCTGGGCAAAGGAGGTGATGTCTGTCCTCATCTTGGCAGTCTTGCCAGATGGGAAGTACTTGCTGAGGAATGCTTTGGAGAGTACTTCCCACGTGGTGAACGAGTTGGGCTCCTCGTTCTGAAGTCAGTCACTGGCTCTATCCCGCAGTGAGAATGGGAAGAGTCGCAGCCGGATTGCATCAGTAGACACCCCATTTAGCTTGATGGTATCACACTTCGCTAAGAACCTGCGAAGGTGCACGTTAGGGTTCTCCGAGGGGTGCCCGCTGAATTTCTCCCTCTCCACAAATGTGATCAGTGCGGGGCTGAGCTCGAAGTTGTTAGCCTCGATAGCGGGGCTAACGATGGAGGAGGTTACGCCCGATGCTTGTGGCAAGGCATAAGCTCGCAGCACTCTTTGGCTTGGCTCGGCCATCTGTATTTGTGCTTGGTGCCTTCTCCTTTCACCGCTTTGCCTTCGAGCAGTGGCTTCGATTTCAGGGTCAAAAGGGGTAAGTGGTTGATCCCTTTGACTACGCCTGCGCATACAAAACCAACACTACCAAGGCGTAAAACAGTTTCAAGCACAATAAAGGGGAGGAGGGAAACAATGAAGGGATGAAAAGAAAAAGAAAAGCCTAGTCTAGAGTACGCTAATCGGTTCTAATATTGCAAGGTGCAAGTTCCCCGGCAACGGCGCCAAAAAAACTTGTTAGGAGTTTTACTTAACCGCAAGTGCACGGCGTAGCTGTAGCCAGCAACCGGCAAGTACGGGTCGAATCCACAGGGAACTTGGTTTCAACTACTAGAACTAATTGGACTAACTCAAGTTAGGCAATTGCCGAGTGAAGTTGGTTTAACTAATTCTAACTCTATTCGGTCTAAGACAATAATGAGAAGAGAATCCTGGATTGGGGCTCACCGCACTATGACGTTCATTGGAAAATAAACTAGGTCATGCGAATCTGCCTGTAAGATAATTGAAATGGAATTATTACCGGTTTAAAGCATCTACGCCTACTTTCGAAGGTCATTAGACTGATCAGGCTAACCTAGTTGTCTACTTTCGTGAAACTAGAATAATAAAACCACAAGATCATGTAATTTCAATTCCCAATTGCACCCCCAACTACTTTCGTGTCAGGTAATTCAATTGCTCACAAAGCTACTCTAAGTAAAGGACCTAACTTTCGTTAGTCTCCTAAACCCTAATTAAGAACATGAATGAAACCCTCTCAGGCAATTCATCGAACACCTGACATGCTAAGTGAGAGTTCAATTATTCTTTAGGTGTAATTCACACAAACCTAGCAATAACACTCCAAATCACATCACAGGGGCTACACCCAATCCAAGATTGAGAATTTAGCCACTAAACATAATGAAAACTAAGATTTCAATCAATAACATACACATGCCAAACAATACGAAACTCGAATTAAAGCGTAAAAGAAAAAGGGTGAAGAGAGTACCAAATCTGTAGCAACGATCTATTGAGAATAATAAATCAATCCGCTCTTGAATCTTTAATTCAATAACATTGCAAAAGCTAAAGCCTAGAAAACCTAGAAATCGCCTCCTACCAGAGGGAGAAGAAAGGTAGAATAAAAACTGTCGAATCCCAATGCCGAAACACGACAAAACAGCGACAACTAAAGTGGCACGGTCGTGCCATGCGGCACGGGGGCCCCGTGCCAAATTTCTGCCGGACGAAAACGCGAAAACCTGATGAAAAGCAACCGTGCCACACAGCACGGCCACACCGTGCCATGTGGCACGGTCGCTGCCCGCTTGTTCTTCGCCCGGTTTATTGTGCGACGCGTCTTCTTTGCTCCTTTTCCGCCCGTATTCGCATATCTTTTCATCCTTTTCAATAATAACTCTTGCAAATATGAAATATTATTATATGAGTGAAATCAGCACTAAAAGGGGCGAGTTTTGACCCATTCCTTGATAACATTTAACGTGAAAATACTAAAAGGAAGGGTCAAATAGGAGGCTAAATATGACAAAATAGAGGTTTAACAATTAGAGTTTGAGTTTGTAATTTTTTTTATATTAAAAGGGATGAAAGCTCAATATGCCAAATCAATCAGTATGGTTAATCCTAGGTAGCGTCAAACAGTGTTGGGTGGGTTGTTACGCTAATCTACAGTCCAATGTACATTACACTTTAGCAATGAAGTAAGTTTGGATTTTGATGTTAAAAGATAAAAAACTATTTGGCTTTAGTTGTGCAAATTTTCCTGACTTTAAAAATCTTATATATTATTATTTTAAATCCAATAAACAAAAAATAGAGATGCATTTTTTCAAAAAAAATACTAAAAGATTAGAACATTCCGTGCATAGCACACGTCCACACTGGTCACTAAACAAATTAAAAAATGAGCTGAAATCATTAACCACTTATTCTATGCCAAACTTCGAACGAATGAACTAAATCTAAATCTAGACTGAAAAATCAAATAAAAAATTTCATAAAGCAATTGTCAAAAACAACAAAAAAAACCTGAATCATGAATCGATAACAAACCTAAAATGATTTCATACACCAAAATCATGAACCAATTATCAAACTATCAGCAAATAAAAAAGAAAAAACACAGTGATGAAGGAGAGACAGACATTCCATATGTACCCATATTTCGTTACAAACTGTGATAGCCAAAATTCCTCACGAATGACCAAATTTAAAATCAAAATACCTCTTTGTGATCCAAAAAAAAAAAAGATTGAAGCAACAAAAAAAAAATCTCACCAATGACAAAGGGATGGCGATGGATCGGCAAATTCTTCCATACCAATGCAGAAACGGTTTCCAACTCATGGACAACCCATTTTCTGGGCCACCATACTTGTGCCTAGAAATGAAAAGTACGACATATTGAAATCACTAAAGAGGACAACAAATTGAGATCTGAACAACTTAGGCGAAAGAAATCGAGAACAAAGTTCCAAACAAAGAAATTGCATGCGTAAATTAGAAAGAATTTCTCAATTGTGAGTACTCTACCTACACTACAAGAATCCGGTCCAATTGAGACCGGAATTTAGAAACCGAAATCAAAATCGGTCTCCGATTAAGTTTGGAGACCGAAGTCAGAGACCGAAAAGTCTGGTATCAAATTACATTCAATTTGGAGACCGAAATTTACTATGCAGTCTCTACTTGAGACCAACATAAATTTCGGTCTCAGATATTGGAGACCGAAACATTACGCGGTCTCAACTAGAGACCAACAAAATCTTCGGTCTCAGATTTTGGAGACCAACACAAATTTCGGTCCCAAATTTGAATTCAGTGGAGACCAAATTGGTTTCCGGTCTCAGATTCGGAGATCAAAATCCAGAACCGGTTTCGATTAGAGACCAAGTGGATTTCGGTCTCCAAGGGGTTCAATATTCGAGAAGGGTCTGGGCATTTCAGAGACCGAAAACCTTATTGGTCTCAAAGTAAAATTGGAGACCAAATGTTTCGGTTTCAAAATGCAATTAATTCAGAGACCGAAGTGTGGATTCGGTCTCCATTTGAGACCAATTACATATTCGGTCTCCAACCACAAAAAGTATTTGTAATTTTTGACTTCAAATTTTGAGACCAAGTAAAAAATTGTGGTCTCCACTAGAGACCAATGGAACATTTGGTCTCAACTACTGCAGACCTAATATAATTTTCATCTCTGTATTTGAGACCAAAATCCAGAATTGGTCTCCATTAGAGACAAAAATAATTTTTGGACTCCGATTTAGAGACCGCTTGTGTATTTTGGTCTCCAATTGAGACCAAAATAGCTCGGTCTCTAGCT